>JAVFBX010198186.1:0-12837 GCA_034783855.1 Mopalia kennerleyi | reverse complement strand
ATAAGAGGTCAACAAAATGCAGGTCATATGTAATTATGTATGTGATATATACATGTATTACATCAAATATATATCAGCTTTGTGCCATTTCTAGCAGATCTCGTCAGTATTTAAAATAACTGCAGATAAGTCTATGAACAGATTAGCCATCACCTACAAATAAAGATAACAGGCTTAATACATTGCTTCATAAGGAAACGAGAAAAATATATTGTTAACTTATAATTTAATTAGACCATCATGTGAGACATGTTTTAATTATTTGTTTCAATCTGTTCATGAGGAGGATAACCCTCAAAATTATGTCATATCTCATTCTTACTCACTTTATTTATAATTTACCTATATTTCTGACTGGAGACATTGTGTGAGTTTTGTTTCCTTTTGAACAAATGTAGGTCACAGATTTAAGCATAACGCTATGGTGTAATATCAGCTTTGTGGAACATGTGGTGTGGAGTTTAGTGTTGTAAACACTCTAATATTATTGTATATCAAAGATACTCTCAGAGCACCTGAGTTGTCCTAATCAAATCTCTTCAGCGCTTATATTTATTGTACTAAGTACTCTATGTTAAATACTATTTTTTGTATGTGTCATTGGTCATATGGTTCATCATAGTTGAGCTGTTATTGGTATATTTAGTGGGGAATGAGGCTTCGGGGTCTATTCAATTTGAAACCATTCCTCATATTTTTTGTCGAGTCCGCCTGTCAACCATCAGGTATACGAGTGACTCCCTTGTGTGGCTCCGGCAATCGGGGGGGTGGTTTTTACGAGGTTTCCTCTCGTTACTAGGCAAGGAACATTATGAAGTGGACAATCCATCGTCATATAAGTGAAACACCCTTGAGTACGACGTTAAACCCCAATCAAACAAATAAACAACTATTTTTTGTTGTTTGAAGTTGTAATTATAAGTTAAAACAGATTCTAATGTTTTGTTATCCGAAATCCATCCACGAATCAAACCTATGACCCTTGGACTATCAGTAGTTCAGTAAATGCTGACCCCCAGACCATTTCGCTAAAAGACCTTCTAGGGGATGGTTTTTACAAGGTTTGACAAGGAACAGAGTGAAGTAGACAATCCGTTGAAATATAAGTGAAATACCCTTGAGTACGACGTTAAACCCCAAACAAACATTACAAACAAACCAAACAAACAAACAATTGATGCCTTACTTTGAGGGATGTGGGTCTGATTTTCAGAATTTTCTGAACTAAAATCTGCTCAAACTAAGAAAGTGTAGTCCCAAAGTAAGGAAAATAGTTCCTATCTCAGGAAAAAGTTATATTTTTATTTGGATTAGACTGTCAGTGGTTTATAAAAGAGGGAAAGTCATATCTCAATGTCATTATAAAGTGTCCAGCATTAGGAATGGAAATTTTTAATTTTACCAACAACAAAAAAATTTCATATTTAAAGTAGAAAATTATTATTCATGACAATATTGAAGGAAGTGTGTTTTATTGTGTGTATATCAGCCAGTATAGAGGTTTGATTGTTATGGGGAATGAAATCTTATATAATTGATCGTGTATTTAGACTCTGTACGGCTATCAGGACAAGGTGTACATGTTAATGCAGATATTGATTGTGACATTATTCAGATCTAAATGTTATAAAGCGAAGGCTGAATGAATTGGAGAATTGCAATGCTTATGTATAAGGCCGTATAAGTAAGGTAAGTAATAATACAAATATTCAGTTCAGTTCAGTTTTCTAGGTGTAAAATTAATCAACAACAGTTAATGGGAATGTTGCATTGGTTTAGTGGATCCATCATCCTCTAGGTACACTTCACCTGTGAGGCATCATCCTCTAGGTACACTTCACCTGTGAGCCATCATCCTCTAGGTACACTTCACCTGTGAGCCATCATCCTCTAGGTACACTTCACCTGTGAGGCGGTGAATTCAATTCCATGGACTGTGAATGCTGGTGTGCTAGTATCATGGGGTGACAAAGGGCTTCTAACCTTTGACATCTTGAGCAGTAGTCAAAGCACAAGCAGGGTTCTACAGTTCTTGAAACTAATTGTGGATACGGAAAAAAGGTTTTTCAGTACTAGAGTTTCCTGGAAAACCATTTATTCTCCTGGAAAATTCAAGGAAATTCAGTGTATAAAGTTTTCATATTTATAGCTGAAGACTTTGATCAAGAAATTAAATTATGATCAACACTCCATTAATGTCCCTAGGCATGCGTGTAATGGTTTTCTTTCGTTTTGGAGATCTTTGAAATTTTTAGCAAAGCTTGAAAATAAATAAATAAGTGATTCCTTTATTTTTATCAATAGAACCCTCTAGTTGCCCAGGTTCTCTGTGAACAAAGCGACAACACAGGGGTGATTTGTTGTGCCATCTTATATTGTGTCTTGTTGTATTGCTCGAAAGGTTATTAGTCGATTTCACCGGATCAAATCGTTAAAAGTGGATTTAGACCTTTAACATGGTGTGACATCATCTAATGGCAGATTAAATTGAATAGCTCTTCCAGCAACCAGCACCTGGTCGTTATTTGTTGCCAGTTGCATTGTTGTCTTCTCCCATTGGGATGGTGGATCATCATCCAGCTATATTAGTGACCTAACCTTAAGTGTGACGTTGAACCCCAATAATAAAAACAGACTGTATTTATTATTGCTGGACATATATTTGACTTAGGCTAGCTTTAGTTTCTTATACAGAACAAAGTTCCATCCCACGGTCCTGCTGTTCAATCAGAGAAACCCATTGACTCCTGTTGATCTAACATTTTAATTAATAATTGTACCTGTATTAGCTAAACTTCAAGGTGATTCAATGGGAGTCTCGCTAAGTCCCGAAGTAGGCATTCCACGTCTTTCGGTCCTAGCCTTTTAGTAAGACCACAATTTATAATTATATGTGGAGTCCTTTAAAAGCGCAACGATAACAAATGTTGTGACGTCACAGGTCCAACCTTGCAAATATCAATTTACCACCCAATGTGTAGTTTGCAATGGGGTTAAAATGTACACTCTGATAGTTTTAAGTAAGTAAAAGAGTAGCTGCATGACGTAAGAGAATATATATAATCTCCCATGTATGTCACTGATAGAAGTAAGGTTGACCACAACATATTAGCATAGGGCTGAAAATGGGACGTTACGATTAGCCTATCAATTGTAAGTGCCTTAGCATCAATTTAATCTTAAGTGGTTATGTTTTATTTTTATGTTCTGTGTAATCATGACCTATTTGTGTTAAATGGACTTCCCACAGCAGTTTGTTTTACTTTCATTTTGCATCTATAAGAAGTGTGTCTGTATAGTTGTGTTGGCTTGTGTGGACAAGGTCTGGTAAATACCATTATAATCTCATTTTTTTTTAATTGACCTTTCTGAAAATTTTTGTAAGTGATAATTCAGTGATATTCTTTAAATATATAAATTTTAGTGGTAGTCCCATTTCTGATATTCATGGAATTTACCATGCAATTTTGGTTGCATTTTCTCTTTTAAAGGTCTAAGGTCATTCATTCATAGCTTTACATTTCACCACATCGGCCATACACTAGGGTAGTCAAATGTGTCTTATTGATAATCATATGCTTATAATATTTCATCTCACTGTTTTGTTTTGTTATTAATAATCTAATGATGTGTGACATGCAAGTGGTATATAGGTTTTTTTTAAAAATTGAATGGTTTCTTGGAAACTGAGCATTTCCAGCAAGTATGGACAAGCATATTGTTATTCTTAAGACATGACTATGTGACCGATATTGTCCATGTCAGAGCCATACATAGGCTGTTCAAAATAGTTAAAGTGAATGCATAAGACACGGCTCATTGTGTTAAGTTTTGATTCTATATGCAAGTATAGACTAGACATATACATAAATAAACTTAGCAAGTTTGTTATCTGGCATTATAAAGTTCTAATAAGTTTGATTTCTCATTCAATTTTATTCTGCCATTCTTTTTACTGTTAGCTAGATTCGGCTATGTATTGATAAAAATGTGCGAAGGCACATTATATAACTTTGTGCAAAAAGGAGTAGCTTAATGTTGTAATGCCATGATATTTGGGGGAAAAAAACATTGGTTTGTCTTCCTTCTCAAGTGTTGTTTCATGTTTTTTTATTTTACTGCAGGCTTTTAAGGATTTGGTGGCAGAACTTAGAGATAAGGTACCTGGACTTTCCAGAAATGGCTCTGCTGCAAAGGAAACTGCAGAGATCTCCGTGAAAAATGTGATTAAAAGCGAGGGTGATCGTGTGGAATCTGACTGGCTACAAGGGACCAATGTTCATGTTACACAGGTCTGTTTACTCTACATCATCTTTATTTCATTTTGTTTTAATTGGGTCATTTTTGAAAGTTGTGAAAGTACGATATAATCAAAACAAACAAATTGAGGTTTTAGATTTTTATTGGACTAAACGTTTGTGTGCAAATTTAACTGTAAACTCAATACAATGATCTCTGACAGTCTGTTTAACAGAAAAAAGGGAAATTGTGAAAGCAACTTATATCACATTAAAATAACAAATTGAAACAGTATGAAGTTGAGAGCATTGTTCATTGTATAGCCTATGCTACATAATGAACTGCACAGCTAGAAATAAAATACAAAATAAAGTACATGTATAGTAGACATGCTCTTAATATTTGTACAAACTTCTGGAATTCCTTGTTACATTGTTAACACCCTGGAAAGCCAAAAAGTTAGTAGAGCCGCAGAGTGGACACTATAAAGTCTGTAGTACATGTATCACTCACAAATTATGGAATGCAGAACTTCCTGAATAATTATTTGTTAATGTTTCAAAAAATTCCCGTATGAAGGTTTTAGTTTGGGATTTGATACTGATATTTTAACCTTGTAATCGCTAAGAGTACATTTCCAGGCTTCTAGCACCCTTAGAGCTCCGAGGAAATCATTGGCTCGCGGACCCCACCCAGCCTTTTATTTGCCTCCTATTTTAAACTCAAAGCCACTTCCAAAAATAATGGACCAGTGGGGGAGCGGGTTGGCCAGTCCTGCAGAATACTCCCACGGCTTCCTCCGTCGTTCGTACGAGGCGAGAAAAGAGGAGCTTTCTGTTGCCCTCGTGCTCTCAGAGCTAAAGGGAACAGGAAGCTGATCTGTTTGTACGTTTTATTTTTGTCTCCGTCGCCATATAAGTGAAATACCCTTGAGTACGACGTTAAACACCAATCAAACAAACAAACAAATCCATTAATGGTGTCCAACTAGGCCAGCCTTGCTGGAGTCCCGTAAAACACAGCGAACACGAGGAGATGGTAAACATCTGATTTTAATCGACTCTAGGATCCCTTGGTCCTTAACCTATTCGCAGTGATTGTGAAAAAATGGTACTTTTGATCTTGGTCTAATGCTTGTATTTTCTTTTTTAAATATTTTCTAAAAACATTTAACACTTTAAAAGTCCAAATTGAAAATGTCCCTTATTCTGTTTTTATATATGTTTTCCCCATGACGTATATAACAACAATTTCAGCGGTTTGAAATGTGTTTTTGCTTATACTCTTATTTAGTACAGTGGTACGTAATTTGTACAACTTTTTTATAAAGTTTTTGTTGCAGTGTTATTTGTTATCTATTGTGTATTTTAAGTTGAATATTATTAAAAGACCGTTGGTGTATTTCACATGCTTCACTGTAATAGTTGTCTTAAAAACGCTTAAAAACGCTTAAAAACTTCTTGTCATAATTTTACCTTTATATTTACATGTGTTTTAGTCATTTCACCATATCATTATGTATTTTGTTTAGCTTGGTCATTTCACACAAGCGAATAAAAAAATGAATGCTTTATTTTGGTGGTTGCCTTTTTTAATAGATATGTCTTCTTAAACAAATCATCACTTTTTAAGACGTAAGACGAAGAGGAGATATCTTTGACGGACAGAAGAAGCTCCAGTGCACAGCAGTCCTATTGCAAGGCGTCGACAGAAAGCATGAACCACCCTGTTTTATCTCCCGTGTCGTGTCTTTGATCATCAACATTTTAGGTATAACCTGGGACTAACATATAACTTATATTAGTCCCAGGTATAACAGCATGATTTCGTTAGCTTTCCAGAATCAATGTTCCAGTCACGATTTGCGCTATTTAAACCCCAAAAGACATGTCTAGAGCTAGCTGATCACGATGTTCCATTCTCAAACTTGCAGTATTTGTATAATACCAAACCGATTAGCTGTTTTCTTAGAAATACATATAGCAATGAAATAAATAAGACGACAATCAAATTGTTCGAAACGTTAACTTGAAATGAAATTCTCCCCGTAATTCTGTAATTCCGTGGCGGAATAGTAATAGCATTTATTATGCCATCGGGTGGCCCTGTTGAGGCCCATAATGCAATCAAAACAATTAATGCAATAAGTATTGTATTTCGGATAGCATTTTCTACCCGTAGTGCAATACTTATCGCATCGAGGGTACCCGGAATGCAATAATTATTTTTATTTCATTAAGGGCAGTAGGCCTACTTGTGCCTATCATAACCCGTAATGTAATAGAATTCAACCAACAGAATGAAAGTTTTATTCGAGATACATCAATCCGCTGGAACCCTGTGGGGTTCATGTAAGAGCACATGTGTGGTCAGTTGAGCATTTTCATATTGATAAAAAAAGAAAAAAGGACAAGTAGTGTCCTATATCCGAAATAATGTTGGATACTACCCCCACCCAATCCCATATGTATAATGTTGAGCAGGTATTGTTCCCTCCCGGTTTTCCACCGTAATTAGGCAAGGAACAGTGTGAAGTGGACAGTCCGTCGTCATATAAGTGAAATACCCTTGAGTACGACGTTAAACCCCCAAACAAACAATCAATCAATATTGGTCTGTGGTCTGTGTCTTTGCCATGTCAAGATATCAGATGGGATCGATTCCACCAAATTCATGGCAACAATACGACTACCATTATATACAGTGTGTATGAGGTAAAATTCTGATTATGTGTGGTGAACACGACATCTTAAAAACAAATTCACCATTTGACTTAAAACTTGAAGTGTGGCTTTTTCATGTCATGACGGCGGATGAGATTCCATTCTTCCAAATTCGAGGCAACTTATCTTTATGAAACTTGGTAGGAAAATTAACCATTAACTGTAGTTTTGCCTCTTGCTATTACAGATTAATCATTTCAGAAAAAAGTCCGTCTGTCTGTCCGTTCATCCGGATGGCTCCAATACGTTTCAGGAACAGAACGAAAACTATGTAGCCAATCTTTATGAAATTTGGTAGGCTCATTAACCATTAACTGTAGTTGTGCCTGTTGCTATTACGGATTCACCATGTTTCTCAAAATCAGTTCGTCTGGATTGCTCCAATTCGTTTCTGGAGCAGAACTCGAAAACTATAAAGCCATTTTTAATGAAACTTGGTAGGCACATTAACCATTAACTGTAGGTGTGTCTTCTGCTATTACTGATTCATCATTTTAAAAACAAGTCTGTCTGTCTGGACCTCTCCAAATCGTTACCAAATCCATTAACACTGTATAAAAAATTCACCATAGTTTGACTGGTACCCAAATCAATTTCCCTCTTTTTTTGCATTCTTCCTTAGAACATGGCATGTTGCGTGCCATTGTCTGAAAGGTTTTGGGTTACCATGGTCACCCCACGAGAGCGTATGCTGGGTTTACTAAAACTCGTGTTAGGCGATATTATCATTTTTCTAATGTAAACACAACAACTTTAAGTACATTCATTATTTGGTCTGTCAAGACGACATATTTTCTAATTTTTAGTAGCTGTATCGTTATGAAAAAATATATGTATATTATGGAAAACGCGATCAATGGTGACGGGCTAAACACTTAACCACGGTTTTTATGGACCTTATCTGGCTTTACATACAGCGTCAAAGAGAGACGACCTCATATTGTCTATGTTATCTTTTTTGGGATGTCAAGAATTTGTATATTTTGTTGCAAGATAACTGTTTAGTGCAATGTCTTGCACAGGAGGTACGTTTCGTTTCGTTTTAGTGCTCTCAGCATACCCGTCTGCGATGGACTTACGGTCAGAAATCCTGACGAAACCGTTTTAAACCCGTTTCAAACAATTTTGGGGCTATTATATAAGGAACAAACGTTTAACCACATCTATATATTATCAGTAATGGTAATAAATGATAATAAGTAACGTTTTTGGCACAAGAATCAAAGGGATTATGTTTTTGACATAACAATATTCTCTTTGTGCAACATCAAATGTCACCACTCTCTCAGTCTCTCAAAGTTCATGCACTTCGCGTTTATGACGCCATACAGAGTAAATCGCTACTAAAATGGTCATTAGTTACGTTATAAAATCAAGGTTTCATGCGAAACAAAAAAGTAGTGCCGAGCCCCACACAGGGGTGAATGCCAAGTGAGCCTATGGTAGAGTTTGTGTTAAGTGTCGTCGTTTTTGTTCTGTGGTGTCACCCTGACAGGTTTTCGACACAAAAACAAATCTTGTCAAATGACTGAAACAATATGGCACGAAATGTCCACCACACTGTATTGGCTATGACGAGATTATGAAAGCTATCTATAATCCCACAAGACTATGTTACACACACTCTTTGATAAAATGGTTCTTTGAGGGTTCTATAGAAAAGATGGAACCATCTGTATGGAAGAATAACGACCAAAACGGTTGTTTAGAAAAGATGGAACCATCTATTCTAAACGACAAAAACTGTTCTTTGATAAAATAAAAAAAGGCAGAAAAACTTGGAACAGTTGCTGTCAGGGTTCCTTACACAACCATAAAGGGTTCCACCAGAGCCATGACTGAAGAACCTTAAAGGATTACATTAGAGCCATATTTTCTAAGTGTAAGTGAGGTTCACAGCCTATCTGCTCAGGCTCACTTGACTTTTGTGTTTTCTCCCCCATTCACGTGACATTATAGTATGATAGTTATAATAATATCATACGAATAAAGCGTTAATTATCACAAACAATTAAACAAAACAAAACTTATTGCATTAAGTGTTTTTATTGCCTCACGGGCCTCAACAGGCCCTTGATATAATAAATGCTGAAATATTGAGTCAAAATGAAGTTCTCGTTTTTTTTTTGGAATAACACGACTTCTGAATTAATGTTAAACTCTTCAGTGGAATTACAGGATTTTAAATATATTCTTTCGCGGACATTTCATATAAATCTTGGGGACACAGAACTATGCTTAAATTCCATACTCTGTTGTCTTTTCCTTTTTAAGTCTCATTGACACAACGAACTACACTTTGATTCCCAACACTCCCCGTCTTTTCCATTTTAAAAACCTGGTGCCACAACGAACTTAATTTAAATTGCATGCTCTCCTGTCTGAAATCATCGACACACTAGAGCGGTTGAGCTGATGTTTAACAAAAACTTTTTTTGGTACACGTGTACTTCACATACACAACACTTATTTTTGTTATCCTATATATACCTTACTTGTTAACTACGAAAAGAATGTAGACTACGGTATTTTAGGATCAAGCTTTGTCAACAGTTAACGTTTGTTTTGTCTATCGGTGTATATACCGTAAACACTAGTTGAGATCTCCCTCCTCCATCGTTTAAAATGTGTGCCCTTATTTATTTGTATTTGTTTATTCACCATAATAATAAAATAAAACAAATGAATTGAACAGTAAGTTTCATTATAGGCGGGAGTCAAGTCTTTAAGACTTGTTCTATCCCGTTAACAAGTTTACGAAAATTCAAATCAACCAATTAAAGAATTTAAATTAAGAATATGATATATTGTGAATATAAAGGGAGGAAATCAATTCCTAAATGTAAGCAAAATTAAAACCTATTTATTCTCAAGAAATCTTCAAAATCGTATTATCATTGGTGGATATAATTAAAGAGGGTAATACGATGTAGAAAAACGCCCAGCACAACATCGGTTCGTGATACTGGTAATAACGACTTGTTTACGACCAGTAGGTATAATGTAGACAAACCGTGATGACAAGTTTGATCTGAGTGACTTTTGGTGGCTTAACAACATAAACTAATCCCAAAGTAATGCTGACGTCACATCTAGAACCCAATGGAATGGTGCCTTAAGTCAAGAGTAAATAAGAAGTGATCTTATAATGAGTAACATGTCCGTAAACACACGAACAGCATTGTTTGAAGTATTAGCCGAACAGCACTGATCCAGTGTTGACTTATTGGGTAGAGCGGACTTCACGTCATCCGGCTCACGTTATTTACCTACATGTATCCACCAACTCCAGTCGAACGAGGGAAATGCACGACCACCAGGTGGCGTGCCATATGCTGAACAAGGAAAAAGACTAATATAGAACACATGAAGTTTTTTTTCAGTTCGCGTAAAAATCCGTGACAGACTAGTTTTTGTTTTGATGTTTTTGGAGCCTAAAGTGACAATAAGTAACTTTCATCCTCATAAATTAGGTATTATTATTTACTAGATTCACAGCTAGTGACAAATGTTTAATTAATTTAAAAAATACAACATGCATAGATAACATTGTATAATGTGCCAAATGTATAATAAAAACCAGGATGACATTCCTCTAGAATTCATGAATATTAATGAGCTTAGGGGTAGAGGGGCGAGCATGAACTCAAGGGACCTGCTAAAAGGCCACACGATTTCTGTCTGACGAACAGGACTGTCAAACGGCTCCCGTGAAAGAACCTTGTCGCCAGCCTTAACGGTATTATCCACGATGAATGCTTTCACAAAAATTACGATTTTGTTTTTGTCAATTACCTGTGGAAATTGCCATGGTGAGTCCATGATATATTTGTAATTTACCTATTAGATATAAACTTTACCTAATTATCCTATTAGATATAAACTTTACCTAATTTACCTATTAGATATAAACTTTACCTAATTTACCTATTCGATATAAACTTATATGTTGCATTGTAAAGTAGTAATGTATAGGTTGCAAAATCAATGTTAAAATGACTGTTTCTCTTCTCTTGAATACGAGAATGGACGCTATAGAGTTGAACTTTTAAAGAAGGTGTACGAGATATTCCAACATGACCAATAACTTGTAATATTTTAGAGTATATATGGACATCATTTCTCAGTTTTTGCCGAGTCCCATGATGTGGCTCCGGCAGTCGTGGGCGTGGCTTACACGAGGTTTCCTCTCTGTGTTCCGCCGTATTTAAACAAGGAACATCTTGAAATGGACAATCCGTCGTTATATAAGTGAAATACCCATGAGCACGACGTTAAACCCTAATCAAACCTACAAACTTATTCGTTTTTATAAACTTATATCACTTTTGCGTTCATCTTAAATTGCGTACCGTGCATAATACAGGGCTTTAAAGACAAAATAACTTGAGTGTGTCATATGCATGCCAATATTTGATCTTGACGTGGGTATGTACATTACAGTACAAGGCTCATCTGATATATGTAAAAAATCGTATAAGTATATTAGAAATTTGTAAAATGTTCCCATCTATTGATTTAAAAAAAAAAACACATACAAAATATTTATAGATGTACATATATATAGATTTGTTTTCGTATCTAAACTGTCAAGCTGATTATTTCCTTGTAGATGAGGTATACACATTAAACGGATTACTGGATTGGCTGGAACAATTCGAATCCTCTTATGTTGGTCCGAACACTGCTTATCGGTCAAAGGCCTCTCTCCGGGAAGTGGCACATGGAATACGCTCGTTAGTTCCAGAGTTTGACAACCTCAAACATAGATACCTACTGTTCGGTGTATACGGCTTGGTGGATGATCCTAAACATCTGGTTGGCGCTGATAGATCATCTGTACCGAGTAACCTCTACAACCAGGAGACTGTTAATAGTGTATCGCCACAAGTTCGACGAATGTTAAATAAAATTCTACGGTTTAAGGTAGAGAAGGATGCAACGAACTCTTACAAAGCGGAAGGGATTGTTCAACTTACCAATCCAGACGGATCTCATGACACTGTTGCAGCAGGTAGGTGTAGCCTTTAGATGCATTTTTTTGTACATAAGTAAAAAACACAGGCGGTGCATCTGACTCAGAACATGCATATTGTGGACTATACCTATATATGTTCTTAGGCTACAACTAACGAATAATTCCAAAAGGAGGAAATGTCCTGGGGTGCTGAACATGCCTTGTCGAGGCATTCATTGGCTGAAGGTCGTTAGTTCAAGGGCCGGATCGGATGTGTACAATATGTCTTATTTTCCCTGTTTGAGAATAGAGCGGAATAAAAATTTCGCTTTAGCTTAAATTTTCTGTTGTCTGGCATTGACTCCGGCTTAACATTTATTTGAGGAAAACAAACGCGGAATTTGAGGTCAAGATTGGGATATTCCCGTTTCGAAGGAGACACGACAAAACAACAAACAAAAAAACTAGATGTAGATTGGACTTATTGGTCTTTACCCCAATGGCTATGTTTTACCCGATGATATTCTCTTTTCAAATGTTTCTGTTTCCCTGCGCTCTTGAGAGGGAAGGAATGTGTTTTTCAAATATACATGATTTCACAAGGATCTATAACCAAATTATCATATAGACAGAAGTATCTAGCTATTGGTGACATGAGCTATAACTTATTGGAACTCGCATGGGGATTTTGGTTGCTCTAACATATAACTATCACATTGTTTTCGTTTCTGTGCCGATGTTATACTTTGGTGCAACTTAAAACGGTTCTCATTTAAGCTCGCGAACATACCGCAGATGATACGTATAGAAACCCGCTAGGCCATATAAGAGAAGACACCTTGTTTAAAGGCCCCCTAACCGTGAGATTACCTAATTTTGGCTCATAAACAAAAATCGACGAGTTTCTGTATTTTACCC
>JAVFBX010198175.1:0-12838 GCA_034783855.1 Mopalia kennerleyi | reverse complement strand
TTACCGTTCACAGGATCGAGTCCGTCTGTCGACCCTCAGGTATATGAGTGAGTCACAAGATGTGGCTCTGGCAATCGAGAGGGTGGTTTTTAAGAGGTTTCCTCCCGGTTTTCCACCATACTAGGACAAGGAACAGTTAGAAGTGGACAATCCGTTGTCATATAAGTGAAATTCCCTTAAGTACGATGTTAAACCCCAATCAAATAAACAAACAAATCAAACAAACTGCCCTTAGCAGGAGAGCTATAGAATCTAGAAGAAAGTACGAAGAATCTACCATCCTGAATAGGCGCATTCGACTGGACGTTTCTGTGAAGCACGGTGAAGTTGTTGTCTTCGATTTTTGTTTACTGAACATGTGACAGATTTAATGGGGAAACTGTTTGGACTTTACGTACTTAACGAATGTACCAGTTGAACAAAACGGAGGCTTCGCCGTGCTCAATGAAAACATCCAGTTGAATCAGAATGCGTCTATTGATATCACTAGTGATGCTTTGTTTATGCGTTGTTGTTGTAGTGGGTTCAGTGCGATCTGCGGTACTTTGACATGTCGGTGTTGGGGAAGTGTGCTGTGGTAATGGCTGACCCCCCTTGGGACATCCACATGGAGTTACCCTATGGCACGATGCAGGATGATGAGATGAGGAAGCTTGATGTGCCAGGTTTACAGGATGATGGTTTCTTATTTCTCTGGGTGACGGGAAGGTGAGTTAGACTGGCATTATATGGCTATCTAGCGGGTAGTTAGAGGGAGCTTTCTGTTGCCCTGGAGCTTTCTGAGCTTAAGAGGAACCGGATGCTGATATGTTTGTGATGTATTTGTGTTGTCCTGTGGGTGTCCTGTATTTGTCTTGTGATGTTTTGTTTGTTGCCAGTGGTTTCCAGCATCCATTGGCTGGCACGTCCTCATGTGAGTGAAATAACCTTAAGTACATCTTTAAACCCCAATCAAACAAACAAACATTATTTTTTGTTTTCCACTGTATTCTGTGAAGTGGACAATCCCTCATCATATAAGTGAAATACCCTTGAGTATGATGTTAAACCCCATTCAAACAATCAAACAAACTTATGTTTTGTGAACTTTATACATGTAGCTTGGGAACAAATTCACCGATTTATTTAAAATTTAACTTTCTTCTAAGAAAGCAAGGAATAGGATAAGATTGCATTTCACCAAATTATGCACATCAATATAACCACCATTGCAGAATTTTTCAATATTTATTCCTCGGTGCTGTAAACATGATAACAAATTCATTGATTAAATTGAAACTTGTACTGTGCTTTCCCTTATTGAGATGACAAATTGGTATCACCAAGTCAATAAAGCAAAATGGCCACCATAGTTTTCTAGAGTTAAGAAACCGATCGAATTGCATTTCATTTAATCCAGCAAACCAAAATGGCCATCACTAAAATTCAGATATTAACTTTAAACTTTGCTTTTTCTGTTAATGCCATAGATGTGGTCGTATTTCACTGGGTTTCACAACAAATATTGCTGACATTGCATATTTGACCAAATTGGTGATAATCTCCCTAACTTTTACTTTGAAGACAAAATACTTCTTAAACAAAAGTACGAAAAGGTGATTTGACTGAGATTATGAGTATATGTTTAAAAAAAAGCCTCAATTCACTTGACCTGCTAGCTACTCAGCTTGTTTTTTTAAATACGTTTTGTTTCTTTAAATAATATAATTTGAAGAACGCACATTCACATAACAATCTAACAAAATTACATCACAGTGTCATGTCTCAACACTGAAATTCCGACGACTCTATCATGAAAGGTGTAAAGTCAATTTTAGTGTCTGATTTAGGGTTATTGGCTGGGCTACTTTTAGAGTTATATTCAGCTATAAGTTTTGAACGACATTTAGAAGTGGGGTAACATAATTATACAATTTCTGGATAACCACTTCTTCTTTTGTGATAGAACACAATGTTTCGATACATATGCCCGTATTGTCATCAGGTGTAAATTGACTAAAGAATACATAGGAGAGGTAGAAGCTATATACATTGTACCAGTATAAAGTAGTGAAATAAACAAGGTCAAATGTTCCAGTGACCAGTGTGGACCATAACCACAGATAAGATATCTAACATGCTGCATGTATAATAAGAGGATTAAATGTACCAAAGTAACTTCTTAAGTGATAAACTGTCTGGAGTTAAGAAGAAATAATCTGTGCTGGCACCATAATGGGATAACATAGGGATGAAGATGAAGAAAAGTAAATTCTAAAGGTTTTTGAATATAAATGATGTAGAAGGAATGTGAGAGAAAACTCAAATACTAGCATGAAATTGCTTATATTAGTTCTGCTGCCCTTAATATAGGGCTGTAATTTACACCTGATGACGATACAGGCATATGTATTGAAACGTTGTGTTCTATCTCAAAACAAGAAGTGGTTATCCAGAAATTGTATAATTATGTTACCCCACTTCTAAATGTTGTTCAAAACTTACAAAACTCCATTTATTTGGAATAAAGACAATTTTGCAAATTTTACTGCTGGCGATTTTGTGCCAAACTCTGAATGAAGGTCGTGGGTTCGATTCAGAACATTTTTTTAACTATCGGTCGGCACGTAACCCGTGGAGGGTTAAAATTGAGTACAATGTTAAACCACATTCAATCAAACAAACAAATCTTTCTTATTGTTAATGTCATGTGTGTTATTTGGCTACCCCAACTGTTTACATAGTTTGATAGGCTGTGATTTAATGACCCACACACATTGCTGTCTTTAATTATGATAGACCCCTCTCTGCTAAGAGACTAAGATAAAACAACTGAACAAGAACAGAGTGTCACCAAACTTGCATCATGCTTATAAGTGGTTAAATAGTATAAAATACCAGAAGAAAACACCAAACAAAAAAGGGTTTAATTTCAAATCTCTGTTGCGCAATTTTTTTCCATCGGTATCCCTTACAGGGGGCTAGGCATTTTCGAAATGAAAACACCCATGGGATATCAAATCCAATTTACCCTGAGTGCAACCAGCTGAGAAAACTCCCCATCCAGTACAGACAACCAAGTAACACGTGTTTTCCATTCACAGGTAGTGTACATTGTTCTCATAACCTGGAGACAAGACTCTAACCAGTTAACAACCTATTTAAATTTTGCTTCTGTGGCTGTTAAGGCGGACACTGTCAGTCTGTATGTATATTTAGTCTGTACTTAGTCGATGCCATAATTTGCTTAAATCTTATCATAGTATTTTTCATTATATGCCAGTCGGCCGTTGTTGTCACATTATTAGAATGTTGAACATGACGAAATTTTTATCGTACGATATTTTTTTAATTTTTTTTTTGTCGAAGCACATTTTCTGAAAGTGGTCCCTGGGTCTTACGTCACAGTCACATTTTTGGCGCCGGCGCAATCGCTTGTCTAAATTTAGATAACGGAGCTTCTGATATATTTAAATAATTGTACCTTAATAGCCGCAATATTTGTTATTGATATAAATAAATACAAGACACTGGGTTAAGAACAACTCTAGGTCAATTCCAGCATGCTTCTTCCCACCAAGGCCATTCCGGTATTACTGACATTCATTGTGTTAAAAAATTGCTAATCTAACACATCTCACGATTTTTATGTTGTCATGTGACTTACTCTTCTAGACACGTGCTCGTAAAGTTACTATTTATTGGCTGTCGGATGATGACGTACACAGACTCTTGTCCGGTGGGATCAGACGTTTTTACGACTGTACAGATTATGTTAGCAGGAATAAAACTCTAATTATTTTACGCCTTTAGTACAAGCGATAGTAAAACTCTGTTGGAATAATGTGTTTCTATATGTAACATATTCTCGCTCACTCTTATACACGTGGTGTGCGTTAAACCGCTCCCATTTGTCTAAGTTCCGGTGAGAGAATCTGCCCAACCAGTAACACATGGCATTTTGTCAGTCTGGTAACATCCTGTCACTGAGAGGATAGAGGAAGGAAATAATAAACACAAGAAAAGGGTTTTAACATAAAAACCACTCAAAATGCAAAACATGAACACAAAAAACAATAGACAAATAGGCCGGTGACGTCCGGTGTGTTGTTCCCAAGTTCTGTGAAATAATAGGATATTCTTGCTGTATTTATTATTATTGTCACGTTATTACACACACACTAAACGGTGTCAAGGGGCAAGACTATATTTATTAGAACCTGAATCCTATTTAAAGTCAATATGTCAAAATGGAAAGCAAAATTTGAGCTCTCTAGGACAATTGGGACAGAAGTTATTCTCAGACGTGGGTCTTTTGAAATTTAATAAAATTCAAAAGTAGCTCTTAAAAATGATATGACAAAAAAGAAATTAATATTCTTTGTCTTATGAGTGATATACGTTTAAATACGCATATAATCTCAGTTTTGATGCAGATTTGTTCGTTCAATTATTACACTGTGGTTTACCCTTTGACACAAGTATAAGTGTTCTTTAATTTGTTTTTATTTTTGTCTTTCTAGCGCTTTTCAACCAAGGAGTTTGATATATACAACAGAGTTATTTTAAACTGTTTGTGTATTTTGCTTATGTTACAGAGTCATTGCTGTCAGTATCGTTATTGACTGTGTTAGCGATCGTCACGTCTCAACCATCACAGAACGACAACCTTCACCAACAAATTGTAAGTTGAGAATTAAAATTACGGATTTTTAGCAATATAGAAAGATACATGGTCATCTCTAACATGAAAAAACCTGGTCACATCATTTTGTGTCGCATTTACATATGGTATTTTTAATACTTGACTTTCGATTCTGTTGGGCCCTTTGAAGCTTTTGGGAAAATACATTATGTTATATCTGGTGAACATGTGTTTGGTGCAATGGACTGTTTGTAATGAACAAACTTAAATCTCAAAGTGCTCTAAAGAAGCTGTCAATTTCTGACCAAGGATACCGGATAAGATAAGTCATTTACATTATGTTTATTTACATTTGCTTGGTTCAGAGATAAGTCAGTTTAGGCATAAACTTTTACATATGTACTATAGCCCTAAAACTGCTACATTTGCTAAATTGGGTATTTAAGCAATTCGGAGAGGTAAGGACTATTTCAAGTTTACATTGAAGTTTTTATTTCGTTCCAAGAAATTATTTTAAAACACAACCCGTCTTCGCACTGTACTTTGCATCTTCTTGTGTACATTGTTTCTAATATAGATGTTATTTCTGGTGTATTTTTGTACTTACTCACAGAGTTATATGTTGTTTCATAATCTTCTCTTCAGGACGAATTCCAAGATCGGGCCCACATCTATGTTCACACGCATTCACCGCCTGGACCAGATGGTGGACTAGATTTACAACTGTCATCTGGGCATTGTTCTGGGGCCCCAACAGATGGAGGACCTGAAGAAACTGATCGTTCAAAAACATGTGACCAGCTAGGAGGTAATAGCCGTATTCGACTGGGCGATTTCGTTGAACACGTAAATAGCTGTGCAGTTGAAAAAAGTACTTCACGAAAATATGTCAGTCGAATGGATTTTTGGCACGTTAATTTATATCCAATATGGCGACGCTATTGTGTTATTAATTGTCAATAGGTGCATTCGACTAGATGTTTTCGTTAAACACGGCGAAGCTGTATTCTACGAATTGGTGCAATTGTGAAGTTTCGTTGAGTACAGCCATGTTGTCAGAACACGTGACCGATTTCAGGGGGCAAAAGCGTGGATTTCGTGGTCAACGAAACTTCACGGATTTACAAGTCGAACAAAATTCGTAGAACATGGCATGTTTTTGACAATTGTATAACGTGGCGTATGTGACTTTTTAAAATATGACATTATTAGCCGCGTGACCATCCGTCAAAAGGTTTTTGTGATCTATTTCTGTCTCCAATTTACAATGTTGATTAAGATTTGAACCTGGGCAACGAATTTAATCAGTTGATAATTATGTTTAGTTCCATGAAAACATTGCTTAATTTGTTTGTTAGTTATTGGCCACAGGTCTTCGGTTTCCTTGCCAGGTATTCATGGTGCCAGGCGATACAGGCAACTTGCTGATTTACATTTGAATAGCCCAACATTGTTACCCCAGCCTCTAGCATTCAAACGAGCCCGACCCCAACCAAGATCAGCACCAACTATAAACCTAGTCAGCCGTTTTGTTCAGGGAAATATTAGTTGTAACTATATTAAGTCCTCAAATGCCCATGTCTTGCAAAATCGTGGGATTTTCATGCCATCGACGTCTTTAAGGCTGTACATTGGATTTATGCCAACAGCCAAGCCGCTGCATGGTACCTGACCTCCAATCCAACTGAATCCATTCGACAGTACCTGTCACTCAGTCCACCAATAATGCCTGCAGTTTCACAACTGCAGGATACATTGCCAAAGCATATGTATCTCATTAAGGCATATGGTTTCTAATAGTTGTTTATCTAACCTTTCTGTTCAGGGACACCAAGTAGAGGTGAACCCGTTCTGTCTGCACTTCAATCCCCTAAGCAGAACAGTGGCCAGACTAAACACAAATGTAAGTTATTTAATAATACTTTGCCGATCTAATCACAATATGTATGGTACCACCGCCCTGGTGCCCGATTCATGACTTTAAATCTGAATTGCTGCTGCTCTAAGTCTATGTAGATTGTCTATTGGTAGCACAATTAATCTTATACTTGATTGATCCCTAATTTCACAAGTAAGATCACCAGACCAGTATATCACAAGTATGGTCAGATCATATTTGTTTTGCAGAGGGAGAATGAATTAATTTGTCCAACAGAGCAGCCACTCCATATGCTATAATAATGTTAGTGTAGCTACTGTATAGAGTGGATCGCCCTTATATATGTCATTAGGGAATTGTCTTTGAGTATGGGGTCAAAACAACCAATAGCTCTACATATAATAGGTATACTAAATACCCAAAAGTGAATAGAAAATGGAAAGCTTTGAAATAGTCTGCATAAAGTTGGCTGGAACTACAGGAATATTGGTAGAGTTATTTGTTGCCTTCCTCTGCTTTAGGACATGAGAACTTAGAAACGATATGTGTCACCCCCTCATATGAACATAACTAAAAACATATTCAGGGATCAATTTTAAACTTGGACTGGAGCTTCTTGCTGTTAAAACGAACGATATGATTCCACAAATTTTGCAAAACAATACAACCACTGTTGCTATTTGACACTATTCTAAAATAGAATCGATTCTACTTTCTTCGTCCATGCAGACATTGACTCTAAGATATACGCGGGCCGTCTTGTTTTGCATTTGTGTAATTAGCTGATCTGTAGGAAACGTCGCCCCAATATTGGCGGGGATCTATGCGCGATGGCCTGGCATGGTGTACAAGAGTTGTCCTTAGTTTCGTCCACAATAGAAACTCTCGCGAGAATACGTTTGATTTGACAATATACAGGCCTGTATATGTTTGTAATACAGAGACGCTTAGCTGTCAACTCTTACCAGGACATTGCATTAAAACGAACTTTCCTATACTAATATGAGCGTGCCATTTCATATTTAAAATATGTCAATGGTAACCGCCGACCAGAATCCCACTATCAATGATGCTGTTTACTCAACGTTCTTTCATTGCAAAGAAGGAGGGGATTGCATTCCAGTAATTTACAAAATCTAACATATCTGATATTGCGCATTTCATAATGCTGTGAATATGATACTTTGAAGACAACTTTATTTATAGTTGTTTCAAGATTTGACAGTAATTATTCCTGTTGGGAAAAAGGAAAATAAATTATATTTACAGAAAAGCCCGCGCAATGTTAGTAATTATATATATTTATTGATGCAAATATATATATTTTTTTCCTTTTGCAGGTACAACGCTGACACCTTCGGCAACATTTGTCACAGCGCTTTATGACATTGGGCGTGGAAATTGGGACATTTTCCCAAGGCCTCATTCTATTTACCAATTTTATTTCAAAGATGTTCTGAAATTGAACGTCAACATGGTCGTTGTTGTTGATGAGTCTGATAGAGAATTTGTCTGGAATGAAAGACGACAGGCCAACTTGACCAATTCCACCCATTTATGGACAAAGAGCTTTTCTGAACTGCCACTCTACCGACATCTGCCAAAAGTGAGTACAATTCTGGAATCGGACGATTTTAAGAAAGACAATAATAACTTACGTCATCCAGAAGCATTCTCACCAGAGTATATTATTCTGGTGAATTCTAAGTTAAACTTCATGAAAGAAGTCGCAGAAGTAAATCCATTTTGCAGTTCACACTTCGTTTGGATAGACGCGGGTTACGGACATGGTAAAGGGATTTTGCCACCGGAAGGCTTGAAGTGGATACCACGTGGTCTAATTGATGTCAAAGACAAAGTCACCATTATCCAATTAGATCGGCCGATTCTTTACGAGCATTATTCTAAACAGGAATTATTCAAATTAGGAGTACGTTCGGCTTTCATTGGTGGATTTTTTGGAGGCGATGTTGCGGCTATACAATTGTTGACAGCTTTACATAATGACGTATTTGAAGAGTTTTTAAAAGAAGGATTAGTACACGAGGACCAAATGATGATGTTGATGTGTTACTTTAGAAAACCTGATTATTTTTACCCCGTTGAAGGCTGGTGGTATGACGGTTACAAGCTATTCCATTAGTTGACTTCACGGTAACATTCAAACGAAATCCAGCTGAGTAACACGTACACAAAATACTTCACACTTCACACCACAACAAATTTAATGAACTCGGTTGTGATTTTCCTTTCAATCAGCGCATTTCAGTGTGTCATTCTTGGAACATATGCGTAAAGGGACTGTATGTTATGGTGTAGTTATCTTATATTTGACCCCTTCTGGTCAAGGACATTTGGTTTGAAGAGCATCAATACTGTCTGTACTAAGCACTGGATGAAGATGAACTTTCCAGCAGTATCAAAACACCGCACATTTTATGGTTGTGCTAGTGTCAATTGCTCTTGAAATAGGCCGCCGTCATATAAGCGAAATACCTTTAGCACGGCATAAAACACCCACCAATCAATCAATCTTACATTTTGGGTCCGGTTGTTCAAAGCTCTGTTAGCTTAACAGCCAGTTATATGACGTTGCGTCACAAAGAAACTGACGTCTCATCATAATAGAGATTCGTTGTAACGTAACGTCATCTAGCACACTATTAACTAAACAGAGCTTTGAGCAGCCGACTCTGGACATTGATTAAGGCTGACCCACCAGACACGTAACAACCGCCTAAACTGTTTCACTAACTGGCCGAAGAACTCCATGCTTTGGCGACGGGATGTATTGGGTATTCAGGAAGTTAAAACTGCGAAATTTCTGTTATAAAGGCATGTTCATGACCCTTAAAATCTGGATTAATTCTGTGTCATCACCCAAACATACCTATTATTAATAATTGATACATTATTTTCAGTTCTTACTTTTATGTTAGTAGAAATTCCAGAGCGATTTGTTTTGTCTGGAAGTGGCAAAGTTTCCAAGTCTATCAGGGCTTTAGACATCCAATGCCCGTTGCAGGAATACTTTTTGATTGATAAAAGTTCTTAAAACAGGATAAATGTGCTAAGAGTTCAAATCTTAACCTATCTTACAGTGTCGTCTGAAATTACGTTTTTTGGACGGCCATTCCACGTTGAACACTTATTGTTTATTATGTTAATTTTCCATGCATTGAAATTGTACCAGAGATATGTTATAGCTGGTTTGGCTGGTTTTTCGTATTCGGAGGCAATATGGAAATGTATCAATTTATACCGAGTTCTTTTGCGACTCCCAAATTAATAAAGCAAACAAAAATAACCATATACATATTGTTGTGTATTCTTGAAAGCGTAAGGTGAATGCACAGACGGGCAGGTAGAAACCCCATATTTGCTGTATCGCGCTAACGGACATAGGTATTATACATTACTGTAGACAGAAAACAAACGGTAGTGACTTACATAGAGACTGTGTTTGGCTATTGGATAAAGGTTGATTAACTTAATTCAGAGCAGATATGTTACTCTAAATCAGTGGAACGTAGTGTCACGCAAACTAGGCACTTTTGGTTTATATATTCCGGCCGTCATTACACGAATGGCGAAGGACACTTCTCAATATAGATACTGTCTGCTCCATACACTGCCACAGAATTCTAGGGTAAAAATAATGGTATAACACGGAATGGCGCTTATATGGCTAGTCATTCTAGCCCGTACTATCCCTCGAGAACTTATTCCATAATAAGGAACAGAACCAAAGGGCCTGAGGGATAGCACATGGAATGGCACTTATATTGCTCTTTATTTCAGTACTTCCCCTCGCTGGACTATTTATTCCTTCTTTATGAAACCGAATGACATTGGTATCATATGGTATTGGTATAACAATGCAATTGGCTGTCTCTCCGGATTGTACCCTAGCCTAACAACTTATTTCATCTTTAGGTAACCGACTTACTGTCATATCTTACCAAGTGGACTGCAAGACGCTTAATAATTTGCAGGCGTTAAATCCCAATCCAAAAAAAAACAAAAAAAAAAAACAAACAAATTGACGCTTAATCTATCGTTGAATTACATGTCGGTATCGTGTAAGTGGAACGCAACTGAACACAGACCGATGAATCTCGATATACTGCAAATGGAAATTATACATAATTTATTTGTAATGGATCAGGAACCCTTGGCTGTTTGGCTCTTCCTGTATTGTTTCGCAACTACAGATCAATCTTATAGTATTACGTTCCTTAAGTTAAGCCGTGTTTAATCAAGTTTTCTGTCTCCTCCGTAGTCAAATCTCTACGTTCCACCATGGACCAACTATTGGGTATATACTTTGATAATGTAAATGCTTTGGATACGGGCCAATGGGTATTTTTTCTCTTTGTTGATTGAATCAAAAGCCTTAGCCCGAATTTGGCCAAACTCCAATATGTTGGTGTACTGGGAAATCTTCTGACAATAAGAGAAAATTAATTGTTTCGTCCACTGATATTTTCAAAGAATCTTATTACAGAGTGATACGCGTGCATATATTCCGGTTTAATTACTGGCTTAATGTTAGTTAGTTTCATAATCTGAGGGTTGTTATTTAGTAAAACAGTATTAAAAAAACCACAAAAAACACATTATAAAACCGCGGGTCTTGTCCTTTCAGTCAACCTTTAGGCTTTGGTTGTTTGATTGATTGGTGTTTTACGCCGTGTGTAAGGGTATTTCGCGCATATGATGGTGGTATAATAACAATAATTAACAATAGCACAACCAAGATGTGAAGTTTGAGATGTGAAGACGTTGGAAAGTTAATTTCATCCAGTACTAAGTAAAGACAGCACTACCACTCTTCAAACAAACCGCCCTTAGACAGAGGGCACTTAGGCTTGGGACCACAATCATTTAAGTGAACAAAATAAACTGATGACGCAGGATTTATCTGCCAGGGAGGTTAGTCCACTCATATGACAGAGTAGTAGCCAAAAGGTCAACACACAAAGACAGGACAATCACAGGGCACAGTATAAAGACATCACAAACAGATCGCTTGATATTGCCCCGTGGCTTCCAGAGCAACTGGAAGCTCCATCCACAAAACAGCCTGCTTAGGGAAGTCATTGTGTTTAAAATTGCCACTGATATGAAGGGATTTAGTATATTTTGAACGGATATTTATTTGTTGAACGCTGAGTTGTTATATCCCTTTGTATATTTAAGTAATAAAGAAACTTGGAATGCCAAAACTGGGCATAGTGATTGACAAACAGAGCAATAAACACACAGTAGTTTTCTAAACTATAACCCGCAGTCAACCGACACAAAACAATACAACCAGTGTGAAAGGGATTACATGTGTCAAGTGAAGACCAGGTTCAGGCTCGAATGAGTTTTTAAGACATTAAAAGAGGGCAAAACAAATCCGGCTTTTTATCATTTATTCTAAGAAAAACATCACGTGGCGTTACATATAACACGTCGACAGACTGCAGATAACAAGTAACGCGTGAAAGTATGAGAAAAGCCAATCGTGCTTGTATTACTCATGTTAAACATTGTAAGACAAACATATGGATGTCCGTTATTTAGTCAACGAAAATGTAAGCAGACGGGAGTAAACAGGGTTGGGATATTTGTGTCATCGGAGCGATGAGCGCCGACAAGTTTGGCCAAGCTGTACACCCCTGATGTAGGCATTCAGGTGCACTGCTGGCTGTATTATCATTTATTATAGGCAAAACATCAAGAGACGTTACCTATAACACCTTGACTGCCTGTGCATGGCAAGTAACGCGGGAAATTATGAGAAAAGCCAATCGTGCACCTAACTCGCCGTAGACTACTATATACAGCATTGGGTATCACCCTAAACGTAAAGCTAGACGTAACAGAACCCCAACAAGAAAAATAATTCATTCTTTCGAAAACGTTTTGATTATATTTACGAGGACAACTGTTTCGTAAAAATTCTTCATAGCTGAATAATTTAACCCTGGGTTTATACGGTAGGCATTAGACCATGGTCTCAAATTGTCCAAGGGAGACAATTAATACTCTTTAGTATAACACACGTTGAAGACATGGAGGTCATTAGATGCCTATGTATTTAATACAGCGTACATATTAGGTGGAGACTTCTAAATGTTCTTTACACCTTGAAACTATTCAATGCAGACCGATATTTCGTCAATATTAAGTCAGTGTGACAGACTACTCGGTGATTAAAAAATGGCGACTCCTACTGATTGACTGATTTATTTACATACTTAGTTATTTCTTTCTTTACAGCATTGCATTTTTAGCCCACAGTCAGAATGACTGTGGGCTATTCTCATCACTCTCCGTGGTCCGTC
>JAVFBX010198164.1:0-12839 GCA_034783855.1 Mopalia kennerleyi | reverse complement strand
ATTCCATCTCACGATTGCCTCTTTTCTTACTACTGACACACAATTCTCTCTCAAGATTTCTCCTTTTCTAACTACTGATACAGAATTCACGATTTCCCCTTTTCTTACGACTGATGCAGAACTCTCTCTCACGATTTCCTCTTTTCTAATTTCTAATACAGAGTTCTCTCAAGATTTCCTCTTTTCTAATTACTGATGCACGATTCTTTCTCAAGATCTCCCCTTTTCTAAATACTGACACAGAATTCTCTCTCACGATTTATCCTCTTCGACCTACATGTAAACTGACACGCAATTCAATCTCACGACAATCTCTAACTACTAATTCCATCTCAAGATTTCCCTTTTTCTAACTACTGACAAACAATTCCATCTCAAGATTGCCTCTTTTCTAACTACTGACACACAATTCCATCTCAAGATTTCTCCTTTTCTAACTACTGACACACAATTCCATCTCACGATTGCCTCTATTCTAACTACTGACACACAATTCCATCTCAAGATTTCCCCTTTTCTAACTACTGACACACAATTCTCTCTTAAGATTTCCCCTTTTCTAACTTCCGACACACAATTCTCTCTTAAGATTTCCATTTTCTAACTACTGGCACACAATTCCATCCTACGATTGCCTCTTTTCTAACTACTGACACACAATTCCATCTCACGATTGCCTCTTTTCTTACTACTGACACACAATTCTCTCTCAAGATTTCTCCTTTTCTAACTACTGGCACACAATTCCATCTCACGATTGCCTCTTTTCTAACTACTGACACACAATTCTCTCTCACGATTGCCTCTTTTCTAACTACTAACACACAATTCCATCTCACGATTGCCTCTTTTCTAACTACTGACACACAATTCCATCTCACGATTGCCTCTTTTCTAACTTCTGATACACAATTCCATCTCACGATTGCCTCTTTTCTAACTATTGAAACACTATTCTCTCTCAAGATTTCCCCTTTTCTAACTACTGACACACAATTCCAAATCACGATTGCCTCTTTTCTAACTACTGACGCACAATTCTCTCTCACTATTTCGCCCTTTACTTTACTTTCTAAACACCTTTTCACACAAAACTGTCTCTCAACGTTCTCGCTTTTTTAACTTCTGAGACAATTTGTTTGTTTGCTTGGGGTTTAACGCCACCCGCTCACGGAAATGTTTTTCAACCACCTCTCCTTTATAACAACTAATAGGAAATTCTGACTAAACGATCTGTACTTTTCTTACAATTAGTAGGGTCCTATTTCGACGCCTCTCAACTACTGATACAAAATTCTCTCCCAAGGGCCTATCTTTTGTTGACAACTGACACAGTTCCCTTTAGTGGCATAATTTTGTTTAGGCATAGCGCTCATTTATGGATTCGGTTAGTTTGAATCCGAAATCTTCATAAACATAAATTTGGCATGCTGTTTGTTGTAGGCCTATGCAGCATCTCTGGTCAGTGTTGAAACATCGAGTGAACACGGCTTCATTTCAGATTGGCTTCAGCGAGCCGACCTCCAAAGGTTAGTCACTGTCTTTTGCAATCTTCCATACCTTTGCTACCTAATTACTTGAACACCAATGGGAGTAGTTTTACTATAAACAAGCACTTTATTGTTCTCGGTATAAAACAATAAAAGGTTTGCAATTCTAACATTTAAGCAATCTTGTGACCTATAAGACCGAATAAAATAAAATAAAAATTAATCTCGGTTAATTTTTTAAAATCTTATAACTATTTCGCTATAATTAACGACAACAATTGTAAACACCCCATGTACATGTTCCTTTGTGTTTTTATACTGTGGTAAATTTATAGAGGATGGGAAACAATATGAACTGTGCATGCTCACTGTTTTCTCCAAAGATCCAAATAAAATCATATATAAAAAACGTGCAGTTGGATTTCAGAAATATTAAAGAATATGACATCCAGTAAAATCATTTGAATTGCTAAATTAAGATTGACACAGCATTCTTCAAACACTTACAACACGTTGCATATTTTCAGAGACAGGTTTATCTATATCTTATGATGCTTGCTGGTAAAACGATAAAGCCCAGAAAATCCCGTTACACATTATTTTACCTGACAAGTGTGACATTGTTTCGTTGAGACTGTTGTATGCAATGAGACAACTGTTTGAAGATTAGACACTGTTGTTTGAACTTGTAGAAATCAGTGGTACACCAGTGGTCAAGAGGACACAACAAAACCAGGGAACTTCTGGTGGACAGGATCTGGTGAAGCGGTGAATCCTCTTGATGCTCATTGGATCAACAACAACGCTAAAAACCTGAAGGGAAAAGCCATTATCTATCAGTACACAGGTATTCCTTTGCTCATGTCTCCTTTTTGTTTGATATTTGAGAAGCATAAAGCTACGATAAAATTGTATATAACTAACATCAGGAATATCTTTAATGGTAATTGGCGACTGGTTTTAGATTTTATATCACTTAGATATTCTAGTTAGATCAGGCATAATCCCATACTGAATGGTGTTCTAGACACTGTGGAGTTATATCAATGTTCAATTTAACAATTGTCCAATAATAACAATTCCATACCTTACTCAGTGACTTTGTCATCACCAAGTTGTTGAGAGCAGCTCTGTGATTGGTCATTGTAGACCAACCAATCGACGCCGTTTGGGTAAGGATTTTGCCTTTGCCAATTGGTGAGCTATTCAGATAAGATTTTAAATTTTGAAAATTTTCCATTGCTTTTTTTTAAGTTTTTTATTTATATTTTACTAACAATTTCTTGTAAAGACTATATTTACAGTACCTCTTTCAAGTTCCAATGACCATTGATACATTTTGTCGACATTTCACAACAGGTACCACATTTGGTTGGACTAGGTCGCGATCGTATACAGAACTCCCCTATATCTGTGAAATACCCCTAGCTGAGGCTCATCGAATTTTTCAACTCCGACGATCTTTTCGTAAGTGTAACGTTTGATTAACATGTCATAGCCCTCTGGCTAATGGCAGTTTGTTTTAAGAATAGCAAAGCTGTCTTTTCTTAGCCCTGGAGGAAAATTAATTTTCCAGCAGTATCAAAACACCTCATATTTTATGGCGGTGATAGCGTCAATAATGTTTGGGATGCACCGTCGTCATATAAGCGAAATACCCTTAAGCACGGTGTAAAACATCAATCACTCAATCATGAATCAACATGTTATAATTTCAAAAAGTCAAAATCAAAATTCTCACTTACTGCTGTTCTGTATGGTACATTTTACATGTAATAATATTGTTTTTGTCAATAACCTGCAGTATATGGGACGGATATCGCTGAGGCTTCTGAGATCGAGCAAGGTCCTCGGTTTATTCTCCAGCCTTATGATCTCACAATAATAGGAGAGGCAAATAACGAGTATATCGAATGTGAGGCTACAGGCAACCCTCGGCCATCATATCGCTGGAGGAAGCTTGTCGGTTCACAATTAGTGGATGTGAAAGCTGACAATCCCCGCTACACATTCACCAATGGACGATTCTCTATTCTCGACCCAAAAGAAAAGTCTGAAAGTGGAATTTATCAATGTGTTGCTGAGAATAAATTCGGAACAATCCTTTCCTCATTGGGCCAAATATCATTTGGATGTAAGTGGAATATTATTTTTAAAGCGATTTACAACATTATTTTCGAATGTTATTTTTGCTACATCTTTATCACATACTTCTGTAGGTTATCCAAAACAACTAGAGATTAAAACCTATTTAGAAACTTTTAATTAACATGTACAACATGAGATGATACATCGGAGTTAATATATCGACAAACCTGTGCCAGTGTGATTAGCGTTTAGAATAATGTAATATTTGTTGTGTGTGTAATACTAGTAATTTCGTGCACAACTGCATAAAGCAATTAGATACGGACTACTGCTCCAGGATGTAAACACTTAAATATATCTTATTTTGTATCAACGTGAGTAATCCTTATATTTATTATGTGACATAATTAGCATTTAGTGGGATTATATATGATCTTTGCTGGGAAACTATGTTGAAAATGATTTCAGTTTGTAAACATACTTCTACAAAAGATCATGCGAAATCCAATTAAATAAGATGTAAAGCAGGTATTGCGATGCTGGGTTTTAGCCGGTATCCTTTTATTTTTATGTCATTTGCCGTGAAAGTGTGGTAAAGATATAGCCTGTATAAAACCAGATCGTTGCTTGCTCCGGAGATTTTTCTTGCAATTACATCTCTTAGTAAATAGCGTTCCGTAACCTATGGCACTGCACACAGGGTTCCATAACCTGTGGCACTGTACACAGGGTTCCATAACCTGTGCATGGCACTGTATACGGGGGGTCCATAACCTGTGGCACTGCACACGGGGTTCCATAACCTGTAGCACCGCACTTGAGGTTCCATTACCTGTAGCACTGCACACGAGGTTCCATAACCAGTGGCACTGCACAAGAGGTTTAATATCCTCTGGGGCTGCAGACGGGGTTCCATAGTCTGTGGTACTGCTCACGGGGTTCCCCAACCTGTGACACTGCACATTAACGTTCATTATCTGTTGCAGATCCCACGGGATTGCATGGAAGTTCTCTGTCTCTATTGCTTAATAAAACGACACATTACATGGGGATTGAGCTAAAATATATTTCAAAGCTTTCTGTTAGATCCATGTGGTTGGCTATTCAAGACCAGCAAAACCACATCGTTCGACATATGATTGTGTCAGATCCACATCTAAGACAAGATGGTACAAAGGAGTTATCTGCTTATTACGAAGCCGTATAAATGACAAGGACAGTAAACCCACTGCCCAACTTATTTGAATGACTTATTAGTTCGTTCAAACGAGAAAATCAGTCTCTTAAACGAGATATTAAGTCGCTAAAACGAGTTAATGAGCAGCATAATTTTATTTTCTATGCTAATTTGACGTCTCTGGTTTGTGGTTAAATTGCGTAAAGCTTTCAAGCTATTTGGAAGACACTCACATTTGGCACCCCTATAGTTCCGACAATAAATGTACTGCATATCAAAAAGAAAGTATCTATATCGTATCTCTTCGGACAGATCTTCGACAATTTTCCAATGTGCCAAGAAATACAGTGAAAGGTTTAGAGTACCAGGGAGCGTCCATAGAATGCGGACAACCAGACAGTAAACCAGGTGAGTTGTTTTACGTGTCTTACACATCCAGGTACAGTGTACCAGGGAGCGTCTATAGAATGTTACCAACCAGGTGAGTTATTCTACGTGTCTTACAGTTCATGTACAGAGTACCAGGGAGCGTCTATAAGATGTGGCCAACCAGGTGAGTTGTTCTACGTGTCTTACACATCCAGGTACAGAGTAACAGGGACCGTATATAGAATGCTGCCAACCAGGTGAGTTGTTCTACGTGTCTTACACGTTCAAGAGCAGAGTACCAGGGAGCGTCTATAGAACGTGGGCAACCAGGTGAGTTGTTCTACGTGTCTTACACGTTCAAGAACAGAGTACCAGGGAGCGTCTATAGAACGTGGGCAACCAGGTGAGTTGTTCTACGTGTCTTACACGTTCAAGTACAGAGTACCAGGGAGCATCTATAGAACGTGCCCAACCAGGTGAGTTGTTCAACGTGTTTTACATATCGAAGTACAGAGTACCAGGGAGCGACTATAGAGTGTGGTCAACCAGGCAGTAAACCAAGTAGGATGTTTTACACGCCTTACACATCCAGGTATAGAGTAGCAATGAGCGTCTATAGAATGTGACCAACGAGACAGTAAACCAGATGAATTGTTTAACGTGCCATACACATACAGGTTTATCAGAAAACTAAGTCATTGACTTTGAACATAAAATATTTAATAATATATAGAGCCCTAAGCCTGAACGGACCTGGAGTTAACGAGACGTAAACTGATTGAAATTATCAATCAGAGTAGTCTTTTTTAATTTTTAATTTTTAAACCAGTAAATACAGTATTAAACGCTTGGGATTCTGAAGTAACACAGAGTTTTGGCGGATTTTTTAGTACATTTTCTTACGATTTGCAGGTGTAAAATACCAGTGGTATAAGGACTCCCCCAGTAATTTCCTTCGTCCCAACCTTCAGGATTATCTGTTCATATCCCAAAACGGTAAACTGTATTTCTCTGAGGTGACGGACGTGGACATAGGGAATTATCGCTGTCTGGTCACTCTGAACGAAGAATCGGAAAAAGGCAGAACCAGCAAACAGATCCTGCCAAGTGGAACCAGCTTACCCATTCCACTTTACGTGGAGGGCAGTCGTAAGTAGGCTCATTAAACATGTCAAACGCAACTATTTCTTTACTACACGAATAGCTAATTGATTCAGCAAATGTAAACAGTTTATACGCTCAACAGATTAAATGGCATCTTGTATCCCACAAAACCAATTGAAATATACATTACAGTATTTGTGATGTAACAAGATACACACGAACACCAGTGCTAATGATAATGTCTGTTTATTGTGTGACTTTAACATGTCTTCTTCACTTCGTCGATACCATGGAATTCGTTTCGCACACCGTATAACACATCTATGGTAGGCACTGATCGTTGTTATAATTACTGTGTAATCAGCACTTTTCTGCTGCAGCGGCTTTGGAATGGGGACCTCAGATACAGAATGATTTTATCGCAGTGTTTCCCAAGTCACCGCTCCGAGGAGACAGGATTCGTCTCGAGTGTTTTGCATATGGGACGTGAGTATTTGGGTGTCTGTGGTATTTCATTTTAACAGACCGGGAAGATTTGCTTAAGCGATTAGTAAGTTATAGATACACATAACAGTGTTATTCAATACATATGTACTCTCAACATAAGTAGGCCTACACATTGGAAGTCAACTGAAGGTCACGGCTGAGGTAGCTACCCACAATAGGGAGAAACTTGCACTGAATTTGTCCTACATACAGAATTCATACAGAAAAAGAATGGTTCTTTGAAAATATTGTTCTATAACCAGACCACAGTCAGTGGAATGTGCGAATTATTCAATTCGTGTAAGATCAGTTACCCAGGCGGTCATGTGCAACGTCTCATTCTCGCAAAACCAAGTTAGAACACCTCATATTGGGATGAAACTCGCTGTGAACGAGATTTGTTGTTGCCTCTCTGCGTCCTATGATTTTCCTGTCTTGTCCATCTTTGTTTCATTTTGTCGAAGTGCTGTTTCTTTTGCACTTATAGCTGGTACACCGACATTTACAGTGAAATGACACGTTTGTACGGTGCTTAACCCAAAACATGTATGCAATCTCAAAATCTAATTTGCAAGCAGCTTTTGAAATAAAGATACTCTAAAACTTCTAACTAAGCTCTATATTGACATAGGCTGTATCCAAAAAAATACAAACGAACGAACGAACAAGACGTCTAACTTCTAATTTCAGAGGACCGTTGGTGTATTCGTGGACACGTATTGGCCAGAGTATGCCCTCCACAGTTCGATATGAAGACCACAGCCGAGTGTTAGTAATACCTAAGGCTCAGTTGACGGATTCAGGACAATATGAATGTCATGTTTCTAGGAGGTCCACGGCATCCGATCATAAACTTGTAGACTTAAAAATAGCTGGTATGTGTTTACACGACTAATGGTCTATCATTTATTTGTTTTACAAGATTTACTTCCACCAATGACTTGTTATAAAATGTTGTCATAGAAGTGAGATACCTGTACTTACGGCATTAAACACAAATCAAGCAAAGACAATATATATATATATTTTGAGTTCGGTTTGGGGCTATAGCGTTTGATTGCTTTCTTTGCTTTTTAGCATTTGCTCTTTTTAATTGTTCGTGGCCTTTCCATATTAAATATCTGTAAGGACAAATGCTGTTATTGTTAATGTAAAATGCTCAAGACGACTTTCTAAAATTTATTTTTTTTTCCTCCTCAGCCGTTCCGTATTTCAGCAAACCTCTTGGAGACGCTCATGTTGATCGGAACACTCAGTTTACATGGCGCTGTGAAGCACGGTCAGTGCCCGATTCCACGTACACCTGGTACAAGGACGGCCAGATTCTCCAGCCAATAGCCGGTGATGTGGAGATTAACATAAACGTTTTAACCTTCGCATCTCTTGACCCTTTCAGACATAATGGAATGTACCAGTGTAAGGCCTCTAACACTTACGGAACATCATACAGTAGTGGACAGCTGAGAGTGATGGGTAAATTCATGAAATCTTTTTTATTAAGCCAATATTCTCCGCCATCTACAAAGCTTATCAGGCTTCATAGAACAAGTACATTCAAACGGTCTTATATAAATGCAAATTTTTCGTAGGAACATTAACTCACGGGATAAAAAGCGGATCAATATTAGCTCTCTTGAATTTTTTTGTCGCAGTTAGATCTTGATTAATCTTAAAGTATTGATTGTTCCATAATATGAACCAGTGAATGTTGTTCGACATAGAAATGTATTAGATGGTCATACAGAAAATGCAATGCTATATATATATATAAGTTATAATTAAACTAACAAAAAATCAATAAATTTGGTAACAACAACCTCCAAGTTCCTCTTGTCAAATTTTACGATTGCATTTATCATGAGGGTATCCCTTCTAATTTTCAGTGTTTAGTCCCTCGTTTAACAGGAACCCTTTACCTGAGCAGATCACTGCAGCAGTTGCAGGTAACGTGACCTTAGAATGTCGTCCCGAGGCCTCCCCATTCCCTTCAATACAATGGAGCAGAAACGGTGGCGATCTGGGTCTATCGCCTGGATTACGAAGTGGACGATATATCCTGGATGTCAGCGGGGATTTAATAATTCAAGACATGCAACCCAGTGACGCCGGAAGATACACCTGTACAGCAACCAATTCTGAAGGAACCGCTTCCGGTTCTACCTTCGTGCAAGTTCTAAGTAAGATTTGCATGGCTCAGTATCAAATGCCTTCACCTTAGAAGAGTATTTGTTAACAACATAGCGTCACATGACGTCTGAGATACAAACTTTCAAACAGTTTTAAATTCCGTTTGTTGCAATTCCAGAAAAATGATAATGTTAATACCAATTTTTGTTTGGAAAGTATGGATGATAATATAACTATATTTGTTTTAATAGCTTTTCACGTAACCACGTTGTGTACATAGATACAATAAGTCTATATCGGATATATATAACACCGCAAAGTGATCAATCTTCAGGGTAGAAGGAGACACGTGATGTTCCCCCCTTGCGACCCCTTTGTTATGGCACAAATGGAGAGGCTATAACGAACTGGTATAACCTAGTTTACGCTTTAACCAGTGTTAACTGACCTTTTGTCCCTTTCGGTTGACATGTTTAAATTATTTCTTCAGGGGGAACAACTATATACAAAAGACCGGGACCCACTGAAGTCATTGTTAACAGCACAGCGTTTTTCTTCTGCCAAGCGTCTCATACCGGCAACCTTGACCTAGTGTACAATTGGTACTTCAACGAACAACGATTGGATTTGAAAGATGAACCATATTTTGCCTCGGTACGATAAATCAAAATTTCAATGGATAAGCCATGTGTACAAAGATTTTGTCAACCAAATATTTTCTTCATACTATCAATTAACTTTACATGAGAAAAGTGTGGGTGTAGGGAGTCTTATGAGGTATTGATATGCAACAATGATGCATCCGCATGTTAACTTGAACGTTTGTGGCGGGGGAGGGGGGGACTTCTTATTGACGTTAGTGTCTCAAATTAATAACAATTTATCTTTACAGGGGGTGAGCGAAACTCTTATAAAATACTGTGGTTCATGTTAGCATTTCCACACTCATAACACTTTTTCTACATGTAAATTGAAAAACTCCAGGGGGTGAATCTGAAACACTTTGTATGTAAGCATTTCAATATTATCGACACTCCCGATTCCAATTTTACCAACACCACAATTGAACTGAAAGGCGGATGGGTTTGATTTTTGCTTCTTAATAAAAATAACAATGTCTCTTAATATTGAGTGAACGGCTGATGGTGTGAGTGGCGGTGGGGTGGTGGGTGGGGAAGAGGGGAGGGGAAGGGTCTAGTAAAGTATAGATTTGACAGGGAGCTATCTTCATATGAGTCTGTCAATGGTTCCTTTTATTTTATTTTTGACATATGTGAGGTTTTTTTTGGTTTTTATTTTTTTTATTATTTCACAAAATTATATGCAAAATGTTCCACATACGAAGTATATTGATAAGGATCCGTCCTTTGCAGGACGTTCATTATTCCATACTCCTCGAAGAAGTCAGTAGTCCGTTCCAACGACGCTTTTCCCGTTATATCGGTGTCAGTAGAATATATCAACTGTGACACAAATGTGATTTAAATTATTTCCGTGTCCATCCCTGCTCGTTTACTATTATTAGTTTGATTGAATTGAATTCGGTTTGCGGCCATGTTAACCTAATGCACTAGTAGAACGCTACGATAAATGGGCACTTGTTGACTTGGATGCATTTATTTCACATGTGTCGAAGCGTTCCAAATCGCCTGTTTATTTTACATGCCTGAAAAAAGATTTTAGATATATGAACTTTAATCTACATAATTATGGTCAATTCTTTTTCACACACGTGAAATTATTTTTCAGATATGTTAAATAAAAATTATTTAGATATGTACGAAAGAATCTTACATAGCTGAAATAATTGATAACAGATGTCATATTGATTCGTTTGCACGTGCTTTTAGAAATACGTGGAACAGATTCTTTCCTTTTATATATGAATCTACGTATGTGAAAAAGAAATCAACATCTGCAGAATAAATGTGGTACAAGTCTCAACTTAAACATTGGAGATAATTTTGTTTCTCGAAAAATCGCTCTAAGACAAAGATGATAAATTATTCACTGTTTCACTAACTTTGATATATTTTGCAACAAATGTGTTTTGGGCGCATGAGGGGATTCTAATATGTTCCAATTACCAAAGAGTTGTGGGTTGTTTTTTTTTTTCAGGGTACAGGGTCGAATACTGGAGGACTGTATGTGCGAAACGCCCAACTGCTGCATTCTGGGACGTTTAAGTGTGTGGCACAGACTCCATTGGACAGTACGTCGGCTGAAGCTCGGCTGACAGTTATAGGTAACCAAAGTGTAGAAGTTTTGAGTATTCTGATTTCAAACTATTCAATCCTCAATATTTACTGAATATCATGTTTTATCTTTTAAACGTCAACTCTTGAAGTCCGGTTGATTAACTAACCTAGAAAAACACAAAAAAGAGAAATCTACTGATGCGTGTTGAATATGTAATGCCCTTTGATATATATCTTTTAAAATATAGTCAAGTGCAAGCTCAGTACGCGTGTACGTATGCTTCGTGTATTACCTTAGTATAAATGACATGCTCTTTTTGTGTCGCATGTCACCTGTAAATGTTTTATGTTGTCTGTAACTGCTAATTTTTTACACAGGAGAGCAATTATTCTTTAGCTTAAGGTATGTCGTGTCCCTTTACGAATTTTTTTTTATTTCTGCACACAGGCCCACCGTCTGAAATGGCTGGAGTTTATGTGGATCGTTTGTCTATAACATCATACTCTATGAGGTTAAAATGGACCACAACCAGCGACAATGGAAGGCCAATCATAAGCTTTATAATAGAGGCCCAAACCAACTACGATGATGAGTGGTCCGTGGTAGCTAAAGGTAAAGATGTTTGACAGCTGTTATAATTCCTCCCCCCTAAGACCAACCCCTACGCCAAACGCCGACAGAAAAATACATTTTGTAGGGCATGATGTGCGTTTAAGGCTACCCAACAGAAGATCTTTTTCGTTTTAGTTGTCGTGCAGTATATTTCTAAGTAGACGGCCTTCTTTTCATCATGCTCTACAGGCGGCGGTACTGTAACGTGAGAGTCTTAAGTAAATTATTGCTACATTAACATGACATAAGATATCTATATATAATGATCCTTAAAATAGGTATGGTCTATAGCAATTACTGATAAACCACAATTTAGCTGTCATAAATTAAACTAATTAATTTTGAATGAACTTAACAGTGATATGATTTTATTGCATGTTATTAAACCGCTAAATTTTATCTAAATAATTGATCGAAAAATAATTTGTCATAATCATTAAGCGATAATATGTCACATCTTTTAAAGGTTGTCCTTATATCTAGTAGATAGCATGCACAGCGGATACATTACAATATGTGACCAATACATGCAAAACAAGCATTCAGTATTCTTTGGCAATAAGATCAATCCCAAAAGAGGATGGTACGGTTTGAAAAAAAGAAATGAATAAAATGAATAGATTTTAAAAATAATTTTAAAAAACCCCGCACAGTCTATCTGGAAATAATTGCTCAAGTACATGTAATAAAATTACGATATTTGCACGCCAGAGTCAGTATATGTGAGTAAGTTGGTTTAAGTGGTTGCTGTGGTTAAGCGAAATCACTTACCATTCATTGGCCGTAGGCGCTATCCGTCCTCGATACAGAGAATAATTAGTGGTGTGCATTTCGTTTGAACACTATGCCGTAGCTATAAGATAGCCATGCGCAGGTTAGCCATTCTTAAATACTTTTAATTGTATATAAATCATGCATGATGTCCGATATGTATGAGATAGGAGAAAACCTATTTTCATAATTACTCCCAGTATTATTGTTGATTCTGTTACTGCTGCTGTTAAAGAGGCACTAGCGCCTAAAATACGGACTTTTGTTGTAATTACAGAATAGAATGAGTTATAATTATTTTTATGAGAAGCCGAAGTTAGAAGCTTTTCGTTAATCCCTCCTCCAACTTTGTAGGCTAAGTGGTATTTTTTAGCTAACTAAAAGTATAAAATTTAAATATTCTTCCAGAAAATTTA
>JAVFBX010198153.1:0-12839 GCA_034783855.1 Mopalia kennerleyi | reverse complement strand
CCTTATACAGCTTACAAATATTTGCTATATATTGTAAAGGTACAGACGAAAATGAAAGTAACTATTAAAGCTCTCCCCAAAATTTTAGGGGTTAAAACCCTTGGTTTGGTAGACTTCTGCTTAATATTAGATATTTGTTGATTGGTTGTTATTACCATTGGTCGAATTTAAACGTCATATACAATTGAATAGTTATCGGAATCCTATATAGCTGTGGCTACAGTTCTAGTTACTCATTAGCCTTGCTCCCTCCCTCATTCTTACTTCTCAGCCTGGTTTAATTTATCCCTCATTCTTACTCCTCAGCCTGGCTCTCTCTCCCTCATTCCTACTCCTCAGTCAGGCTCTCTCACTCATTCTTACTCCTTAGCCTTGCTCTCTCCCTTATTCTTTCCCCTCAGCCTGGCTCTCTCCCTCATTCTCACTCGTCAGCCTGGTTCTCTCTCTCTCTCATTCTTACTCGTCAGTCTGGCTCTCTCTCTCATTTTTACTCCTCAGCATGGCTCTCTCGCTCATTCTTACTCCTCAGCCAGGCTCTCTCCCCCATTCTTACTCCTTAGCCTTGCTCACTCCCTCATTCCTACTTCTCAGTCTGGCTTTCTCTCTCATTCTTACTCCTCAGCCTGGCTGTATCCCTCTTTCTTACTCGTCAGCCTGGCTCTCACTCTCTCATCCTTACTCCTTAGCCTGGCTCTCCGTCACTTATTCTTACTCCTCAGTCTGGCTCTATCTCTTATTCTTACTCCTTAGTCTCGCTCCCTCCCTCATTCTTACTCCTCAGCCTGGCTCTCTCTCTCATTCTTACTCCTTAGTCTCGCTCCCTCCCTCATTCTTATTTCTCAGCCTGGCTCTCTCTCCCTCATTCCTACTCCTCGGCCAGACTCTCTCCCTCGTTCTTACTCCTTAGACTTGCTCTCTCCCTTATTCTTACTCCTCAGCCTGGCTTTCTCCCTCATTCTTACTCTTCAGCCTGGCTCTCTCTCATTCTTACTCCTTAGCCTTGCTCCCTCCCTCATTTTTTACTTCTCAGCCTGGCTTTCTCCCTCATTATTCATTAGCCTTGCTCTCTCCCTTATTCTTACTCCTCAGCCTGGCTTTCTCCTCATCTTTATTTGTCAGCCTGGATCTCTCTCTCATTCTTACTCGTCAGCCTGGCTCTCTCTCTCATTCTTACTCGTCAGCCCGGATCTCTCTCATTCTTACTCCTTAGCCTTGCTCCCTCTCTCATTCTTACTTCTCAGCCTGGCTTTCTCTCTCATTCTTACTCCTCACTCAGGCTCTCTCCCTCATTCTTAATCTTCAGCCTGGCTTTCTCCCTCAATCTTACTCCTTAACCTTGCTCCCTTTCGCATTCTTACTTCTCAGCCTGGCTTTCTCTCTCATTTTTACTTCTCAGCCTGGCTTTCTCCACAATCTTACTCGTCAGCCCGGATCTCTCTATCATTCTTACTCCTTAGCCTTGCTCCCTCTCTCATTCTTACTCCTCAGTCAGGCTCTCTCCCTCCCTCATTCTTACTCCTCAGCCTGACTTTCTCCCTCATTCTCATTCGTCAGCCTGGCTCTCTCTCTCATTCTTACTCCTTAGCCTTGCTCCCTACCTCATTTTTACTTCTCAGCCTTGCTCCCTCTCTCATTCTTACTCCTCAGTCAGGCTCTCTCTCCCTCATTCCTACTTCTTAGTCTTGCTCCCTCCCTCATTCTTACTCCTCAACCTGACTTTCTCCCTCATTCTTATTCGTCAGCCTGGCTCTATCTCTCATTCTTACTCCTTAGCCTTGCTCCCTCACTCATTTTTACTTCTCAGCCTGGTTTTCTCCTCATTCTTACTCGTCAGCCTTGCTCTCTCTCCCTCATTCTTACTCCTCAACCTGGCTGTCTCCCTCATTCTTACTCCTCAGCCTGGCTCTCCCTCCCTTATTCTTACTCCTCAGCCTGGCTCTCTCCCTCATTCTTACTCCTCAGCAGGACTCTCTCCCTCATTCTTACTCCTCAGCCTGGCTCTCTCCCTCATTCTTAATCCTCAGCCTGGGTCTCTCCCTTATTTTTACTCCTCAGCCTGACTGTTCTTCAGATTTCCCTTCCCTTAAGCCCTATGCGTTTTCCTCTACTTTATAGCCTCACCCGCCTTGTATTTGATCTTTCCCCACACCCTAACCTGGCTTTTTGCCTTTCGTTCTGACTTTTCATTCTTGTCCTACAGTCAGTTCTACACATTTTCGATATGCATTTTGCTCTATTCCTGAGCATAGCCTGCCATTTTACCTTACTCCCCAGCCTAGCCCTCGATTTTACCACACTGTTTAGCCAAGTCATCCATTTTAACATACACTTCGACCTAGCCGTCCATTTCATCCTACGCTTCAGCATACCCCTCCATTTTACCCTAGCCCTCCAGTTTACCCTACTCTTTACCCTCGCCCTCTATTGTACACTTCGGTTCAGCCTAGCCCTCCATTTAGCCTTCTCTTTAGCCCCAATTTAACTCTTATACTCATCACTCTTTTCATATTTCATCTCGTCTTACCCAGTGCCCTTTGGACCTCACCCTAGTCATTCGATCCCTTCCGTGTGGCGCCTTCTAATTATAAACCGTTGGAGGGAGCTTCCTGTAGCCCTGTTGCTACTTGAGCAAATTACCAACACAATCTGTTGTACTTTTTATCTGTAAGTGCAGCCACTTATAAGTGATTTTAAATATTTCAACCGTTTATACATTTGTTTAATAACTAAGGACACATCCATTAAGAAAATTGTTTCAAGGTTATAGGAATGATTGGTGTTTAACGTCACGTTCAAGGATAGTTAACTTACATTGTGATAGGGAACTTCGACAGTAAATAATGGACAGTACAACATCCATTAAAAATGATTTGCTCTTCTCCGTCCAGTACGACCTAAAGACCGCACACAAACAACAGCCTTAAAGATATTCTAGAATGTTAGATTTTCCCTGAAAATTTGAATGAGCAATATCCTTTGAAATATCTGCAGTGGTAACCAAATCTTGCCACGGATTCGTCGGTCATTCATCGACCAGCCGTGAATTAACTCAACCATGACAGCACCGTTTCCAAATAACATAAGAAAAAGAAAACACTGTCAGGTATATCCAATAACATGCCTAATTTTCGCTGCCCTTTTTTTAACAATTGCATTACCGGGGTTACTTTCAACAGGAGGGGAAACATCGAACGTCAAAAAATAAAATACTACGTTTTCTTGTATTGTCTAATTTTGGTACAACTATTTAAATGTTATTTGGATTTTGTAAGCATTTTTAGTGCATAATTTTTTAATCAAAATTTGAGACTAGTCGCGCAGCAGAACTCAAAATGGTGGATGTGATGTGCGCATGGTTTTTGTAGCTGTCAACTTGTGCATGGATCAGAGGTAAGAAAGTGCTGCACAACTTTTTGCTTTCATTTTTTTTTGTGCTGAACATTAAAAAAAAGGTCACATTGAACATGCTCAAAGAAACACATTATGTTCAAAGAAGCCCCAATTGTAACTTTGAACATGTTCAAAGAAGAAATACTGTTTGTTCAAAGAAACCTCAATTGTAACTTTGAGCATGTTCAAAGAAATACTGTTTGTTCAAAGAAGCCTCAATTGTAACTTTGAACATGTTCAAAGAAATACTGTTTGTTCAAATAAGCCCCAATTGTAACTTTGAACATGTTCAAAGAAACACCAAGTGTTAAAAGTAGTATTTCGTTCTGAATGAAAATAAGATTTCTGCTATAGCAATATACTTTTAACAGGCTATTTATCTGTTAAAAATGCCGGTTCAAGACAATATATAGAAACTACAGCCAGGCTCAGAAGTTTTGGAATTGATTACTGCAGGAACAATAAGTTTGAGGAAGGCTCAGAAAGTATACAATATACCAATGGGAACACTGAGCCACAGGCTGAAGAGGAAGCATGCCAAATCACCAGGACGCCCTGTTGTTCTTAGTGAGACAGGGGGAGCCCACAGTGTTGACAACCTCAAAGCAATCTCAGAGTGGGGCTTCAAAGTTAAAATATACTTGGCTAAGGTTGGCAAAAACGTTCCACAATTCAAGCAGAACATTACAGGAGGAGTGGGCACACCATTTTATTAAACGTCACAAGAATGAACTGTCAACTCGTCAGTGTCAGAACATAAAATGGGCTCGGGCTGGATTTTCTGCTGAAGGTTTTTCCAGAACCTGGGTCAGTCGATGCAAAATGAAGATGAAGATGGGTCGCCTTTTGCTACCAGCCATATATTCAATGATGACGAAACAAACCTTTCGGATGATCCTGGGACCAAGAAGTGTATCTTCAAATGAGGGGTCAAATACCCAGAGAGAAATCGTGACAGCACAAAGGCATCAACATCCATTATGTTTTGCGGACCAGCTTCCGGGCAAATGTTGCCAGCATACATCCGAAGCAAGAGTGGCTGGTTTGACCTTACCTGCTCCAGCGATTGGTTTGAAACTGCCTTTGTGCCGCACACTGAGCATCTTCAAGGGAGTAAGTGCCTTATAGGTGACAACCTTAGCAGACATTTCAGCTAGTCCGTGATGAGAATAACAAGAGAAAACAACATTGTATTTTTGTGTCAACCTCCAAATTCCACACGTCTGATGCAGCCTTTCTATGTTCCTATGAAGAGGCATTGGCGAGTTGTAGGCCTACTTGATCAAAGGAAGAAACGTGCTTAGGAATCTCAGATAGTGAACAAAGACCATTTCTCAAGGCTTTTGGCAAAGCTGTATGAGAAGCTGTATCCAGATGAGAATGAAACAATTAACAATCTTGTTTCAGGCTTCAGGAAGTGTGGAATCCACCCACAAAATGTTGATGAAGTTCTGGTCAGGCTGCGAGATGCACAGTCGTCTCAAAGCTGTGCTGACTGTAATGAACAGTTAACCACTGTTTCCAATGCTGTGTTAGAAATGCTTAAAAGCATGCGTGGGGTTGGCCAATTTTCAAAGAAAAGAATAAAAAAAATTAACAGTTGAGCCAGGAAAAAGCACCAGTGTGAAATACATGGCGGGCGCGACAACCAGTACTGAAAAATAAGTCATTGAACAGCAGTGAGAGTGAGGATAACAACAGTGATCAGTCAGAATGGGAGGACTCCGTCTACAGCTCCTCCCATTCTGACTGATCACTATCGTTATCCTCACTCTCACTGCTGTTCCTCAGCTCCGATAACACAGAAGAAAATAATGTACATACAAATCTTACAAGATACCAATCCAGTGGTGAAGACCCCAGTGGTCCCCGAGACAGGACAATTTTATCTTGCTGAATTTAGAGGCAAGAAGGATGTGAAGCACTTCATTGGAAAACTGGTTTCTGCTAGACAAGCTAATGATCACTACAAAATGACCTTCATGCGTTCATCCCGAAAGGTAGCTTTGAGTGGCCAGACTTAGAGGATGAAGGAAGTGTTGACCATGAGCAGATCCTCACAGCTTTAAGTAAGCTAACAGAAGAAAAAACGAGGAGTTTTATTGTTAAAAAAAACTGAACTGAGGCCATACTTGAACAGCCTCCAGTAAAAAAATCAAAGGAGAAACCTACATTCCTAGTCCTACCACACTGACAATTTCCCGTCCATATGCATTTAGTTAAATTATTTTTCTCATATCTTTGAACTTTGAGCAATAAAGCTTTTCAGTTGTGTTAAAGCAACTTTTGTTGTCCCACTTTCAATAGTTATTTATGGTGCCGCGTATTATGCTGCAGCCCTATTATATTTGGCCTGTCCATCCATTCGTTTGTCTCACTCAGTTTATTTTCAAATTTGTTGTAAATGCGCATGATATCAATACACCCCTTGATATACACTTTTTATTAAATTCAACCGAAAAATTATTTGGATATTGCAATCTGATCAGTCAATGGTTTTGAAATAATGCTCATATTCATTAAATTTTTTCCGTACTGCACTGAATTTTTTTTCCGTACTGAATCTTAGGATTCTGCCATCAGATTATGTTCAATTTTTCAGTGAGTGTTGGTCATATGAAATTACTTCCATTACATTCTGCCCGGCCAGAATGCATAGCCTCTTATTTGCCTAGATTAATGAGGACCTTTCTGGTACGAGTTAGTGTTCTAGTTTACTGTCTAAAATTATCAATATGTGAGCCAGAAAAATATAACTACTTAGTCAGAAAAATGGGACGATTAGTGTTTCAAAAAATAATTTTCTGAAGGGTAGAAATAAAACAAACCTGAGATGTCCAAATTAGCCCTGTTGGTGCATGGGGTTATTTTGAACACCACACAGTTTTAAAAATATACAGTATTATTTGTGACTCTAACAATTGTCCAAGCACTTATTTTAAAAGGTAGCATACAAGCGCCTATTCTAATGTTAAAAAAACTGCCTTTATTATTATTAAGCAAGTTGGCAATTTAAATTCATTTTTAAAAGTGTTCAAAGTAACCGCGGTTTGTCAGTGTGGAAACTCTATTCTGTTCGACCAACATTTTTTGTCTTGTTTGTTTGTTTTGTTTCATTGGGATTTAACGCTGTGCTTAAAGTTATTTCCCTCACATGACAGCCCAATGGGCGAAGGAAACCACGAACGATTCACTGGCAATACAAATAACAAGAGAGGACAAATATAGGACGATCATAGGACAATTACAAAGACATCCTACACAGATCGGTTGACTGTTGCCCCTTAGCTTTGAAATCACCAGGAGAACCTTTCTCATGTTTCTAGCTGTTTCCTCACAAATTAGAATATTTCCGGACCTCTTCTGTTAACATGTGGCCAGAAGAAAAATCGGATAAATAAGTAATAAATAAATCATTATTATTACCCATAGTTGATTATTGGTTAATGAGTATAAGTTAGGTACATTGTGCTGATAACACTGTGCAATAGCCTATGTCCATCCATCGAGTGAAGGACTCTACCGCTAGTCAGAAGTAAAAAATGCGACCCTTATCTTTACGTGGATTTTGCTGGCATTTCCACAGGATGATTATATAAACATCATATATATTTAGAAAACGGAGAACTTTAAGATTCTAAACAAATGTCATATTCTGATTCATTTTATGGCAATAAGAGAGAAAAACCGCAAATATTTTTTTAAAATGGAATTTTTTTTCCCAAACTTGCGTGTATTTGTAGACAAGCATTTAAACTAAAATCTCGTCATAGGGTTTTTTCTGAATTTAAGTTTTAGATTTTTTACAATTCATAGAAATATATGTAAAAAAACAAAAATCTGTCCTTACAAAATTATTTGCTAAATATCTTCAAAACGAAAATCAATATAAAAAAACTGCATGACGGTTTTTTAGATTATGGCTTCAAGATTGTTTGTGCTAAAGTTCAACAAGAGAAAACAGCCCTAACGTATGTAAATGATTGAACTCCAGATTGTTTTAAGATTACTCCCAATAAATTTAATAAATAACATATTTTTCTAATTGAATGAATAGGCGAAATATATTTTTTCTCTTACATTATTCTTTTCAAAACATTATTTAAAAAAAATGTCTTAAATGCCAGGTTTAACTCTGAAATTTGAGGGACGTCAGCATCATAGATTTTGTTAACACCTTTGTTAATGGCTATCAGTAGGAGTCCTACTCGGGGCTAGATGCGAATTCGTATCCAATAAAATATACAGTATATAGAGATACGAGGTATAACCTTATGAAAACTACGGAAATAAGACCTGCCTCTGAATACTAAATAACGTTAAATGCGCATGACCCAGTCTAATTAAAATCAGATCTCAAAAACGCTCCCCGTGTTTAATTTGTCGATATATTGAGGTCTAACGCAATCACCATTCAAATAATAAACTTTGAGCGGAATTCGATTTTTATGCGGCTTACAACATTAACACTGATGAAAATCGGACAACTTCTGCTTGTTTTGGCTGAATTGGTTGTTTACCACACCCCGTGTTATCTGTGTTTTAATTGGACAATTCAAACTGTGACCTTTCGTGAACCCCAGTAAGCTTGACCTAATTGAACAGCGTTAGTAGAGTGATTGCCTTAGATCTCAGTATAGCGACAAACAAAACACGGGGAGTGTTTTTGAGATCTGATTTGAATTAGACTCTTATTTATTACCAGGTAAAACGCGAAAAGGTTTCATTCATATAAACCTTTGTGTATGGTCTCACAGAAATAGCCACAGTGACAGTCTACAGTGACAAAACTTAGTAGGGACTATCGTTTAGGTCGGAAAAAGCCATCATAACTGTCCATTCTTGAAACAGAATACCCTATGCTTCGCCTCGTCCATTCTTTTTCTCCTATACTTAAACGATAGTTGTGATGTCACTTTAAGAATGTATGGTTCCCTACATTTTTTTCCAACAAGAAAAGAAACCTTAGGATGCCTTATTTATTGCCAGGTAAAAGGCGAAAATTCATTCACATAAAACTCTGTGTATGGTGTTACAGAAATAGCCACAGTCTACAGTGACATAACTTTATAGTAGGGACTACCGTTTAAGTCGGAGAAAGCCCTTGTAACTGCCCATTCTTGAAACAGAATCATCTCGTCGATTCTTTTTCAAGAATGGGCAGTTACAAGGGCTTTCTCCTATACATAGCACAAACAGTATTTGTTTTTTCAAAAAAGGTGTGTAGAAAAACACTATACATAAGAACTCCAAGGAGTATATTTCACATACTTTATACAAATCTAACAGTTAAAAGATTTATTTTTCAAATCATAATAGAAAAAAGTTGTTAACAAATATGTTATGTTAACCTGGTTTTCAGGAAAGTTTGAAGGGAGCTTCATGTTGCCGTGGTGTTCTTACAACTAAGGAGGCCCGTGGCCATGGCGTAGTGGTTAGTGAGCGCGCTTCCTAACGCTTACTTCGATTTACTGTTCACATGATCGAGTCCGTCTGTCAACCCTCCGTTATATGAGTGAGCCATAAGATGTGGCTCAGGCAATCAGGGGGGTGGTTTTTACGAGGTTTCCTGCCGGTTTTCCACCATACTAGGACAAGGAACAGTGTTAAGTGGACAATCCGTCGTCATATAAGTGAAATACCCTTCAGTACGACGTTAAACCCCAATCAAACAAATACAGCTAAGGGGCAACATAAAGCTAATCTGTTCGTGATGTCTTTGTATAATGTCCTGTGATTGGTCGGTATTTGGCGATCTTGTCTGTGTTGGCAGTTTTGTCAAGGGTGATTGTTGTCACTCATTGGGCTGGCACATTGTCATATGAGTTAAATAACTGTCAGTACAGGTACGGCATTAAACTACAATTCAGCAAACAAATGACAACTTACTTCTTTGAGTGGCATTTAGAAGCAGGGATAGTAACATAAGAAGGCGATTTTATGGATATACAACTTCTGGGTTTATTGACGAGCTTTTCAAGCTAATTATTAGCTGGAAAACGGTGCTAGTATCTGCTCCGAAACGTTGCTCGTCAATAAACCCAGAAGTTATGTGAAATGACAACTAGTTAATTTCCTTGAAGGTTATCTTCCCATGTAGATGATCTAGGTGGTAAGGTGTGTGAATAATAACACTTCTTAACAATTTTTACGTGGAAGAGAAATTTCACGCCTAAAAAATGACTGACTGTACAACATAAAATTCAACAACAGATTCAAAAGTTGAAAATTTATTAAACACTCCTGAAAGCTATGTTTACAAACATGTCATGTAGAAAGAAATGTAAAATGAATACAAGATCACAAAAAATTGCCACTGCAATGCCAAAAATACAATTAAATTCTATAACTAATTGGTGTAAAATCTTAATACTGATAAAGATTCTCAACCAGTCTAATCCACTGGTGTATTGCCAATCTACTTTCAGTTCAAAATTCAAACTTCAGTCCAATTTAAATAACTATAAAACAAAACATAAGCAAAATAAATTAATAATAACCTATCAAGTTCTTGTTACTTTTATATATTTTTTAATTGATGCAAAGAATAAATTGAGCTTTGAGTATAATACTGTTTTAAAACTAATGAAGTTTGGAACACACAAAATACAACATTTACCTTCAAGAGACACCAATTGAAAAAAATCAATCATTTAGGTAGATAAATAAAAAATATATCTTAAAACCTTAATATAATAGTGATTTTGAAACACAAACTTTGAGAAACTTGAAAGTCAATGATGTATTTTTCTAACACAATTTAAAAAAAAGCCACTATCACACAAATATTGCAAAAAGTAAGCCGAATATCTTAAACCTTAATCTACCCCTTAATCACTATAATATTGGCATTTTTTTTAATTGTGTTAAAAAACAAAGCCAAAATATTGGTCATTAATATCGTTTAAAAGGAGAAAATTACCTAGATTCATTCAAATGTCACCCACAAATCTAATTTGATCCATTCAGACACTTGTGAAAGAGAAGCGACTAAGTTAATATCTACTTTAATTTGTGACTTGTGTTTTGTAAATTCTCGCATAAAGCAACCGTATAAGATAATACTGCTCAACTTTTTTAAAAATTAAACTGTACCACAGAAATTTAACCCAACCATATTAACACGAAAACTCAGGAAAATAAGCATGAAAAAAACCCAAACTGGCTTCCAGGTTAAAATAATATTTCAAAATAAATGTTGCAAATTTGTTAAAGAAATCCACATCCAAGGGATTGAAAATTCAAAATAACAAATTCATTATTCTAGCTACACCAAACTGTATATTCTAACATATGTACCATTACTGCAGCACACAGAAAGCAACAAGTAAGTATGAAAAAAAGTATGTTACCAAAAAAAAATTCATCTTTTTTACTTCAGCCCAAAATATTACATCAATATTGCAATGTACGCATTGTTTAGCTTAACTTTAGCTTATTCAAGATCAAAAAAGAACCAAAAAAATTTCGATAAAATAATTAAATTGAAATATGTGAGAATCCTTTCACAAATTCATAATACAATCAGCCACACAATTGAAATATATAATAAATATTTTAAGATTTAGCAATATGAGAAGCCTGTTTACAGAATTCTTTCCAGTTTACAATTTTTAATTTCTTTATTAGAAGGTTTGGCTCATCTTTATTTATGAAAGTTTTTGTGAATAAAATCCATGCTGTTGTGATATCTTGATTCCGATGACATCTACCACTGCTGGGAATAATTTATAGACTGAAACAAAATAGGAATTCAATATTATTAATGCGTGAGTGGTTAATAGGTGTGCAGATATCAAAATTTGCAGTTCTACTTAAACCTGAAAAAAGGAACAGTAATGTGTTAAAAAATGACCTACATTGTAGACATAATTAAGAATTGTATCAGGCTGTGAGCTAAATTTACGTGCCAGCCTACTGATCTTACAGTGGGCGGCTGGAGGGAGCTTCCTGTTGCCCTGGTGCTCTCAGAGCTAAAGTGGAACAGGAAACCGATCTATTTGTGATGTTTTTGTATCGCATTCTGTAATTGTTCTGTTTTTATCCTGGCTCATCTTTGTTTGTTGCCAGTGGTGTCGAGGGTGATTTCCTTCAACCATTGGGCTGGTACGCTCCATGTGAGTGAAATAGCCTTAAGTCATTGTAAACCCCAATCAAACAAATCAATAAATACTAATCCTACTTCACAGGTTGTACTCTCATGTACATGTATATACTCTTCTGTATTTGCACTGTTTGAAATTGACAATCCATCACCATATTAGTGAAATACACTAAAAACCCAAATCAAACAAACAGAATCATGGAAGGCAAAAACAGCCATTCATGAATTCCACCATGACGGAATCACAGATGGGACAATGTTTACGGATTTGAGAAACTCCATCCAATTTGAAATGACAAATCATGTGCTTAGTCAGATGCTGGATAGCAACGGAAAGTTGTACTCTACAATCTGACTGCCAATCACTCAACAATGTTAGATAAAATGGACACTGCAGTGTCCATTTTATCGGGATTCCGTCACGTACTGCTTAACGCCAAATTTACTAACATTACAAACATAATAACAATCAAAATTATTTCTTGTGGATCGTCCGCTAACAGTCTGTTAACTTAACCGACCCCAGTTACACGATTACCCCCCATAATAAGGCAAGGAACAGTGTCAATATTAAGTGGACCATCCGTCATCATATAAGTGAAATAGCCTTGAGTATGGCATTAAACACCTGTAAAACAAAGAAAGAAACAGTTCCTCACCAAACCCATCAGGTACTTACATTATATCTGTTGGGTATTTTGGCTGTGTACTCCACCATCTGGTCTCTTCTCAAAGCATTCCTTCTCTGTCTAAAAATATATATATATACCCATAGTTATTTCATTGAATAAATATTTTACCTAAATGTAGACAAATATTGCGCGCATGTTAACTGTTGTTTTTAAAAAAAATGTTTAGTGTTATATTTAAGAGATTTCAAACTTATTTTGGAGTTGTTGCTCTATGGTTAGCACGTCAGACTACTGACACTCCTCCTATGTACAGCTCATAGGTTTAAGTCCCTGACTGAAACTCGAGTTAAAACACTTTTAAAAAACAAGCCCCAGTAGTTTATGAGGGTTGCTTTCCCTTAAAACATTTTAAGGGTCTTCAATGTTAAAATCATTAAGCTTATATTAAGTTGTATAATAAATCTTTAAAAATTCACTGGTTGCTGCAGACATCCCTTATTTTTTTTTACTATTATTAGGCCTGCATCCCAGTACAAGTTTTGATCCCTGAAAATCCAAACAGAAATTTAAAAAAATTCTTAACTTACTGGTCAGTGCTATTGGCGTTTGCGTTAGATTCACCATTTCTGCCAGACAATTGTCTCTGGTAGGTGCTCAACTTCTCTGTTTCTTGTCGACGGAATTCTTCTACTCTTTGCTGCAGATCTTCCTGT
>JAVFBX010198142.1:0-12840 GCA_034783855.1 Mopalia kennerleyi | reverse complement strand
TCCTCCAGTGCTAAGTAAAGACAGCATTGCTACTCTTCAAACAAACTGCCCTTTGCTAAAATGTGTAGAAATGTCTGGCAATTTGACCTGTAGGTAAACCTACCCTACACCCTAAACCTACCCTACACCCTAAACCTACCCTACACCCTAAACCTACCTCAAACTTTAAATATCATACAAGACGGTTGTACCAAGTTATAACTTGAACACGTGCAGTCCCGTCACCGCACAAGTCACTCTAACACACATAACCTGACCGTAAAATATTCAAGGGGTGGAATTTCGCTTTAGATGAAAATTAAAATGACTAAGGTTTGAGTCACATCTGGTTTGGTAACTCAATGATACCGACACCAAATTCATTAGTCAGAAAAGAGAGCTGGCGAATTTTATATCATTAAATTTAATTAAAGAGGTCTGGTTCAACAGATGATGTATGGAATTAATTGAGGGATAAACCGTCGTTGTTTTAGAGCAACTCAACAGGAAGTGTAACCTAAATCGTCGCTAGCCAGCATTTAATTGTGTTTAATCTAATTTACCAAACACAATTATTAAAAGAGGGACTGCTTTATCGTGATTAAAGATAGGAGATACCAGTTTTGAAAAGAGATAGGGGAATGTGTCTCGTCGCTCAAGACGCTTTGTTAGCCTGTTCGACTAAGAGGGGCAAGTTGGGGGAATTGGATTGTGGATAGGGGGAGGGGGAGAGGAAATTGCAATGTCTGTTAGTTACTTTGCTGATTAGAGTTTGGGGGCAGTAGGCCTATGGTTGTACTCAAAACAAGTGTAATTCGGCTTTCGTGACTATGCTTCCAGAAGTTCTTATTGTTGAAAATAAATTATTCACCAGATTTCATTAAAAAAAATATATTATTTATTGAGCAATAACAGGAAGTAGATGAGGTCAGTACGCAGTGGCGGCGACACGACACTGGACTCGCGGGTCCGACTGTTGAAAATCTTAACCTATATATGTCTGCCCCTGCAATTTCGGAATCAAAATCTCTTAACATCATACACCACGGTCAAAAGTATAAACAAAATTATAAAAAAAAAAAAAAATGTTTCAATCAACCAGCTAGAAATTCGTTCTGTTGAAAATCTTAACCTATTATATGTCTGCCCCTGCAATTTCGGAATCAAAATCTCTCGATTGTCAAAAATATAAACAAAATTATATAGAACAACATGTTTGAATCAACCTGCTAGAAATTCTTTCTGTTGAAAATCTTAACCTACTATATGTCTGCCAAATTCGGAATCAAAATCTCTCGATCGTCAAAAATATAAACAAAATTATATAGAACAACATGTTTGAATCAACCAGCTAGAAATTCGTTCTGTTGAAAATCTTAACCTACTATATGTCTGCCCCTGCAATTTCGGAATCAAAATCTCTCGATCGTCAAAAATATAAACAAAATTATATAGAACATGTTTGAATCAACAATCTAGAAATTCGTTCTGAAGAGTCCCGCTTAGCATTTTCCAATCAATTCTAGTTGTACAGGTAATTGCATTGGGACTCAATTCAGTAATTACTTTAGCAACACAAAGACGGATTAATAATAGTTAGCCTTGTTAATTAATATACAAACTGCTACAGGCTGAATTAAATCTCCCTCTGTTAATTTTGACCTTAATTAGTCAGCACTAATTTAGGTCCTTGTTCATTATTGAATTTAAGTTCCATCCTGGAAGGGACAAAATTAACACGCTAATTTGTTTGAAAGTATGACATTTTCGTTTTTTTGTTGTTGGGAGTTTCCACGCCTTTTAAAGTCATTTAACTAATATGATGGTGTACTAGCAAGCGAAAGATTGATTGATTGATTGTTGATTGATTGGTGTTTTACGCCGTGCTTAAAGGTATTTAACTGCTATGACGGCGTTGTATTCCAAATAATAATGACACCAGTGTTTTGATAATGTTACACAGTTAATCTTCTTCCAGTGCTAAGTAAAGACAGCCTTGCTATTCTCCAAACAAACTGCCCTTAGTCGGAGAGTGCGAAAGCTCGAAACCACACCCGACCTTTGTTCGTGTGTTTAATTGCTGTTAAACGTTGTATACTTAAGAATGGTGCCCAACGTGTCAGGTCAACGGATGATTGGTTTGTTTGTTTGTTAGATTGGGGTTTAACGTCGTACTCAAGGGTATTTCACTTTATGTGACGACGGATTGTCTACTTCACACCGGAAAACCAAGAGGAAACCTCGTAAAAACCACCCCCGCGATTGCCGGAGCCATATCTTGTGACTCACTCATATACCGGAGGGCCGACAGACGGACTCGATCCTGTGAACGGTAAATCGAAGTAGGCGTTAGAAAGCGCGCTCGCTAACCAGTACGCCACGGCCGCGGACTGTTTGTTCGTTGAGTGGGGGGTTAACCTCGTACTCAATGGTATTTCACTTATGTGAAGACGGGTCGTCCACTCTCTTAGTTTAATCAGCAGCGCATGCGTCACACTCCGTCAATTGATACCTATACCAGGTAAGCCAATGGTTGATCTAACTATTTAATTGAAACGTGTAAATGGAGGGAAGAGGAACGAAATGTTCACCTTCTCGCCTTGGGGATCTAGACTCGAAGGTATCATTACGAAATTTAACGTCATGAGAACATACTACTCCATCGATTGTCCGACGATGGGATGTAGATGGAGGTAAATGTGCATTACGATTAGGTTCAGATGAATACACACCTGCAATACAATAGCCATAGGCGGATATATAAATTTCCACTATGCTAACAAATTAATAATGAGTTTTTCAATAGTTTAATTAAGTCTTATAATACGAGCCTTGATTAGTATGAATTAAATCGGAGGTTTGATATGTAACAGATTGTCTAATTATGCTGATCATTATCGCCTTCTCCCTTCCTGATAAATTGTGTAGTTGTTCGTTTAGTTCAAACGTTAACTCATACAACTAACTCACTGATACAGCTAACTCACAGATACAGCTAACTCACTGATACAGCTGACTCACGGTTACAGCTAACACACTTATACAGCTAACTCAATGATACAGCTAACTCAATGATTCAGCTAACTCAATGATACAGCTAACTCAATGATACAGCTAACTCAATGATACAGCTAACTCACTGATACAGCTAATTCACTGATACAGGTAACTTGCTGATACAGATAACTCGCTGATACATCTAACTCAATGATACAACTAACTCAATGATACAGCTAACTCAATGATACAACTAACTCAATGATGCAGCTAACTCAATGATACAGCTAACTCAATGATACAGCTAACTCAATGATACAGCTAACTCACTGATACAGCTAACTCACTGATACAGGTAACTCGCTGATACAACTAATACGCTGATACAGCTAACATGCTGATACAGATAACTCACTGATACAGTTGACTCAATGATACAGCTAACTCACCGATAAAGATAACTCATTAATACAGCTAACTCAATGATACAGCTAATTCAAGGATACAGCTAATTCAATGATACAGCTAAATCGCTGATACAGCTAAATCGCTGATACAGCTAAATCGCTGATACAGCTAACTCACTGATACAGCTAACACACTTATACTCAATGATACAACTAACTCAATGATACAGCTAACTCAATGATACAGCTAACTCGCGGTTACAGCTTACTCACTGATACAGCTAACTCAATGATGGAGCTAACTAAATGATACAGCTAACTCACTGACGCAGTTAACTCACTGATGCAGCTGCCAACTCATTGATATTCCTGTGCCTTTGTAAGTAGTTTTAGGAACTATTTTAGCTCTTCTAAACGCAAATGATGTATGAAGTATGGTTAATATATATAATTATTTAACACTACAGTTCGCAGACAGGTCAAATGGTGCATATAGGTTATGCCCCTTAATGAGAAATTACGCAAACTGTTTCCATTGTACTTATTCAGAATGCTCGTTCATCCATTCATATTTTAATATACCTGTGACTTTATAAAGAAATGCTTGATTATTAGCGATAAACGTAAGCAATACGTTATTGAAAAAAAAAACGGACTGAACGCTTCACTTCTTTTGCAATGATTAACTGATAAATGGGTTATTGCAGGATAGATTTCAAGATCGATCAAGACTGATTAAGAATGAAATCGATTTATTCATCGACCCATGAAACCAGCACTGTCATAATTTACCCGACTTTTAGCCCACTTCGGATTTTATTAAAGGTATTCCAAATAACGAATTCTTCGCTGCAAGCTGTGATGCACCTGTTAGTTACGGTTGTGTCAACTTTTTTAGCAATTGTTTTAATTTTCCACCGGAAGTGGATGGTCCTTCAACGGATTCCAAATTCAACAGGGGGAAAATATCGAAGTAGTAGCGATTCAATGGGAAGGCTATTACTAGGTGAAAAACAACGAACAAAATTGGACTATATTTTACCGTATCACTCCGCGATTTCAAACTTTCTTCTTCACTCAGTAATAAAAAGAAGTCCCTTGACAATGACGTCAGTTGTATTAGTATTACTACACACAGTGTGAATTTCTAACTAAATGGGCTGTTCATACATTAGAGTCAAAGTGTCCGCGAAAGAGAGGCTGAGTTGATTTCTATTTTAGAATATTTTGTGTCACGGTTTCTTTGGAACTTTGTACATTTATGATATCTAATGTTTTATCCAATGGGATTCCACAGGTAGCAAGATTTGATCTCGTTTCTCACGAGATTTCCCATGAATAAATTACTCACAGTCATAATGCTAACAGTATAATTTCTGTCATGGTTTGCAAAAACGAATATAGGATTAATAAATTAATTTTAAAATTAAAAAGAGCTCCTAACAACGACTCATACGGTCGCTGATTTACCCCCACTTCATTTTAAAGCATATACCTGGTAACCAGAACGTACACTGAAAAAACAAACGTATTTGGAGGTACCTCACCTTTTGCTAACAAAAATAACCCAGGTGAGCAAACAAGAAAAAAAAAGATTATTTCGTTGAAACAAAATTACTTCAAATGCGTTCAGCCAGGTAGAATATTGGCCGCATTTCATATAGATTACAAAAGTTATCGGTCCATGTGAATCCGAAATTTGGTTATATATCTTTTGAAGCCAAGAAAGTAATTTTGTGTTTTTTTAGTCCAGCATTATAGCAAATAGGCACGCTTATGATTTCGGACAAAGGAATAAACGCGCGTGTTCTAAGGGGATTTTAAAGACAGCATGTGGGCGCTGGTGAAACCCTAGATAAGCCTAGATATCCTTATTATAGCCATTCATTGGTCGGAGTTGTCCCAAATTGAACCCAATTACGAAGAAACGTAAATACTCCGCTTGCAGTGAACCGGTTTTTCCGATGACTAGAATACATCACAATATAGTAGTACTCTTGATATAAGGTAACAGGTTACAACTCATACACTTTAGCTTTTACATCACATATAAAATAGGCCCGCGGCCGTGGCGTAGTGGTTTATGGCGAGCGCGCTTTCTAACGTCAACTTCGATTTACCGTTCACAAGATCCAGTCAGTCTGTCGACCCTCAGGTATAGTGAGTTACAAGGTGTGGCTCCGGCAATCGCGGAGGTGGTTTTTACGAGGTTTCCTCCCGGTTTTCCACCACACTAGGGCAAGGAATATTGTGAAGTGGACAATCCGTCGTCATATAGGTGAAATACCCTTGAGTACGACGTTAAACCTCACTCAAACAAACACATAAAAAATATGTTTCGTTCATTTAATGACGTGGCAGGCTGCTTTAAGAAGGTAACCACCTTCGGCGGCTTAGGTTACTGACAATGCCAAGAAACGCCCAGCAAATACTGTGCATTGTGACAAAATGTGACTATAATAAGCAGCACATTCACCCCGAGGGCGGGGATAATCCGGAGAGGGGGTGAGCATCCAGAATCTTGCAAGTGACCCTCAACTTTGTTACTCAGGTCCGATTTAGTGAAAAAGCCTAGAACGCCAAAACATAACATTGACTTTGGAAGACTTATATACTAACGTCGAACATGTTCTTCCATTTTCTATCGTAATATATTTTATATGAATTCCATCTACTAGTTTTGTTTGTTTTTTCTCATAGATTCGTCACATCCATATATTTCCACAAAACCAAATATTTTATTTTCTATTATCCCGATTTCATACATGTAGTTTGTTAGTAATCTTATCTATGGTTATGTCAATATGGTCCACGCTGTGCACTAGAACAATTGACCCTGTTTATTTAACTACTTTATAGTGGTATATATCTTCCAACCTCTCCTCGTTTTAGTTAATTTACACCTGATGACGATACAGGCAAATGTATCGAAACGTTCTGTTCTATCACAAAACAAGAAGTGGTTATCCAGAAATTGTATAATTATTAGACTTACATATTTATCTTGAACAGAACGCTGTTGCCATGTAAGGAGTATTTACAATGCTCTGAACTAAAGCAAGACCGTCTTGATGAAGGACATTCATACCTTCGCTTTTTTAAATATACTTTGTTAAATTGTCTGGGGACATTTTCGGTTCCATTTACGTTTGGAATTATTAGAATGTTTAGGGAATATCAAGGCAGTGTCTGTCAAAGCTGAATGAGTTTTGTATACGATACTGTGGCTATTTTGTACACTCACTATACATACACGGAGCTCAAAGACCTTTGTCCGCGCATAATGACAGACTGCCGATCTATTTGCCGTAGTAATAGGCTATTGTGGCTGTCATCCATTCCCCAATTTTAAGGATCATTCCAATTTTAGAGTCGACAAAAATGTCATCGTGTGTAAACACTCAAAAAACACTACGCCGCGTATTTATTTCAAAAGCTTTATTAATATACCTTAATTGAGCTCCTATTGGGACAAAAACTAAGTTGAAAGGTCACGTTTGCTAAATAAGAGGTAAATAACTACACGTATAAGTATATTGAAGTACAGGGGTGTATGTTAATAGGTTTATAAACGGATAGCATATCAACCGCAAGCCATGCTACTAAAGTACAAACAGCCCACAAACATGCTGCTTAAATAGATAGACAATTTTGTCTGCTTATCGACAATGTGTCCCTATGGAATAGACATATAGTGCCACCAACTGTCCTAACACTTTGGTCTGCTAATCGACACATTCTAATATAAAATCCACTCTACGTCCTTCCTCCAGACATTCCCTCTAAGATACACCCGGTCCATCTTGTTTTGAACTTCTTTTAAGTTAATTCATTTGCTGATCCGTGTCGGTCCAATTATTGGCGGAAATTAATGCGCGATGGCCTGGCATGGCGCAACAAAGTTGTTGGAGTTTCGTCCACCATAGAAACTCTCGCGAGAATACGATTGCTAATTGCCAGTGTGTCCCGGTGGAACAGGCCTAAAGTGGCCACTCCACCAACTGTCCTTATCGAATAATCACGGATCGATGTTGTATGAAAAGTTTGTTTGTTTCATAATTATTTGTTGGATTTGGGGTTTAACGTCGTACTGAATGGTATTTCACTTTATATGTGAGAATGTGACGGCGAATTGTCCACTTCTCCGTCTACCGGACCGATTACGGTGGAAGCCCATGCAGGAGGAAAGCCAGTAAAATCCACCCAGCGATTGCAGCAGTAACCTCGTGTGACTCCCTGAAAGGTGCATCGAAGGAAGACCAGTAGACAGGTGCGCTTACCACTGAGCCACGAGCCCTTGTGTGAAAGGATACAAGCAAAATTTGTATTTCCTGTAAACCGATAACCAGAATCTTTTAAAAACAATAATCTGACGTTAGACGTTGCGATATCCACCAAAAGGACTTCAACAGAGAATAAGAAAAATATATACGTATGCTGGAACTTTTATATCAAGAGCTACATGAAGTTAAAAAGCGTGATCGTAGTCCCAGGGGGGGGGGGGGGGGTACGTGGGGGTCACACTTTCTTACTAGCTCGATATATAAGCTACAGGAGACGAATATGTTGTCCTAGTCTCTGTGGGTGAAGGGATGTTGTTTGGTAACGCAAAGTCTGACTGGGTTTTTAATAGATTCCCGTTTGCGAGATTTATTGTTACCCCACATCCTTCCAATCCCCAAAATGAATAATAATGTCCATTCAAACATAGTCTTTAGCAGAAGGTACAACCTCAATCAAACACAGAACCTATATAATCGTTTCTTATAACAGTCTGTCTTCAAGTGTCTGATTGTAAAACCTCAATCAAACACGCATACGGATTTTCATCACATTGATGTAGTGTGATCTAATCGTTTCTCACAACATTCAATCATCATATAAGGCTATATTCTTCATGGTATATCCCAGTTTTAACAGTTGTATCTTTTTTCGTCAGAATCCATCGTTTTTCGACTTGGTCTACCTGTATGCTATATGACTTAACCTTTGTTTAACCGGATCAAAATTTACGTTATTGCACAAAGTTATTGTTTTTTGTTGTGTGTTACAGCCACGGGCATAGATGGCCCAGAGGAGGACTACGGTTTAAACTGCCGTTGTGCCAACACACATTTTTTATCGATCACGATTGATTGATTAATTGATTGGTCGATCGCTCGCATTAAACGTGAAATGTTTTGTCCTTTTGGGAAATTTCATTTCCTCAACTGCTGAGCAAAGACAAGGAATGTTCCAAACATACGGGTCCTGGCCTGACGGCGAAAATCGTCACTATAAATTGGTTATACCGAATACATGCGCATGTCTAATAATGTTTGCTAAGAATCCTCCATCAAACACATTTTAATACCTTTGCCATAAACCGGTATATATGTCGCACAGTTCGTTTTACCACAGGCGACCCACAAATAAAGCTTACAATCCAACATATGATAGGTGGCCTGTAGGATTAGTAAAAGGAAACGTAAAGCTGTTTACACAATATTAAATTTCTATAAAGCATATCATTTCTTCTAGGAGAACCTGACATGCTTTAGAAATGAGTTCTGATGAATAATTGACGCAGCCCTGGCGGGACAAGATAAGGTATCTGGTAAAGACCACACTTTTGTGTTTACAGGAAATACGGCTGGCTAGTGGGGCGAAGAGGAGTGTCTCAATTATGAAATGTTATCAGTAATCTTCGCTGTTTGTATGTTTTCCTGAAGCTTCAAGTATATAATATGTATCTCTTCCAGCCGCTCTGGGGGGTAAATTAATGGATAAGGGTTTTACATCCTCCTTGAAGGTCACACATTATTGGCCAGAAAGGGGCCCAGGTGACCCCGAGTCGTCAAAGTCACAGGATAATTCTTCGTTTGATTGGTGTTTAAACCTGAATTTCCCGTTCACTCTCATGGTCTAAAGATGTATTGAAACCGTTCCATGCCCCAATTTGATGTGAATACATTCAATCTGGTTTAGGGGTCGAGGTAGCGGCTTAGTGGTTAACTGTGCGCTTATACTTATCCGACTTTGATGTACCGTTTACTGGAGGAGTCCGTCTGTCGACCATCAAGTATACGAGTGAGTCACAAGATGTGGCTCCGGAAATCTCTGGGGTGTACTGTTTTTTTACGTGGTTTCCACCGTATTTAGGTAATGAACAGTTGACAATCCGCCTTCATATAAGTGAAATGCCCATGAGTACGACGTTAAACCCCAATCAAACAAACAAATCAATAGGGTATAGATGACAAACTGCTTAAGAGGCGAGCCCTCTTCCAAATGAAAGATACTTCGTCAGCGCCGCCAACAATTTAGCCTCTGAACCGTGAACCGATAAGTCAAGGTCGAGTTCTGATGCCAATAATGTATACTAACTACAATAAAACTAAACCTTACTGTAAATAACTGTTTTGCGTAGGTGTATGTGTGTATTGGGATGAGCGGCGGAAGGGGGGAGGATTCAGACAAATAATGAACAAAAATAAATCTCAGAACCTGGAAAAGACAAATGTGAAAAAAAATCCTCACCTCAAATAGTCACTTTTGCAAAATATCATCTTATTTTTGGTAAAACATGATGTTCCAATATCTCCAAGTTCCGCATGACAACAGGAACATTTTAAACACGTGATATGCCAAAAGCGTTCCATGGCATGAAGTAGAAAACGGTCCAAGATTTTTTCACCACAACTGGCACAACATTTTAGCCCCGACCCTGGGGCAGTGGAACTGGCGGTGGTTGTTATAGAATGGTTTGTTCCTGCGCTCATATTGTTCACTGACATACTATTGTTGTTGTTGTTGTTATTCACCGCTTTATTGTTATGGTTCGATCCTCCAATCCCATTGGTCATTTTCATGTTGACATTCATATTCTGACCAATCATAATATGTGAATTTGAAGGTGGTGTGGCGCGTGTGGAACTACTCGTGCTTGACAACAGTCCGGCCATTGTGTCTTGTGGATTCTCTGAAATTGAAGCAAATTTATTCAGCACTTTAGAACGAAAGAATAATTTACACCTTTATAGCAATAGCATTGTATTGTGAATAATTAAATACTATAAACTTTTTACTTGGCAAGTTGGCATAAGAAGAGTTATGCACTAACCGTAGAATGCGCAGTTTATAATATCCACTGTTATAAATAACGTCATTTGTTGATAGTGGGTGTCCAGACAAACACCAGAAACAATGAACGTGCTGTGATTCGATGTAACACCAACAGCGTCAGTAAAGTACATTCCCCCCAACAATCTTTGTAGTGCGCATGCGTTTGACCTTAAGCCAAACGGGTCGGTAACACATGAAATATGCAAGTGCCCTTTCTGTTTTAAAACACTCAGCCTTTGTTCAGTGACGTTATTGAATGATTTCACAAAATGTATGGACTAACTTTAAATGTTATTTTCTATAATAAAAAAAAAAGTAGAATGGTGACTAAAGTTCCCACCAAAAGGTTTATCCTTCATAAGAGGGTGAGCGTATTTATTTTAGTAAATGCTCTGTGTATATATACGCATGGGGTATAGGCCTATGTACCCCATGTGTCTATATTCTTAAGTTAGTTAAGTACCTGCCTTAAACAAATGATTAAGTTAATGCCTTTCTAAAGCTATGGTAAGTAAGTAAGCATAAGTAAAAGATTTAGTGTCAAGGATAATTTAATTTCTAGTTTTAAAGAGAGATAGAGTAATGAGATAGGGATTATAGGTATGTGTGCGCATGCGCCACGCCAAATCCGCTCAGTCTCGGCGCCTACTGCATAACTCTAACCTGATAACAGAAATGCCAACGAACGAAAACTTCTAACGAGGCTGATCCATGCCGCATGTGGTTATGGTGATCATTTTACAACACCCGTTTTACAACATCACTATCATATATCTCCTAAAAATCGGAATCGAAGAATGAAATTGATTTTTCCAGAAGAATTATCAGCTGGACCGAGAATGGGCTTTTGGTCGAGCTGTAAATTACGACACAAAATGGCCACTCGTGTAAAAAAAACGAAATGCAGTGTGGGATATTTTTGACACGTGCATGGTAAAGTATTGAAATACAAAACAGAACTTTTAGGACTTTAGTCATTTATAAGTTCCCCCTCGATTTTCATTAATTTATTGCCACAATAAAGGTCCTAAACTTGTGACAACTCGTGTTGTAAATATAAGTGCAAGAAAGATGTCCGCAATTAAGTAGACGGTATATCACATGAAAACGTCCTGATTGAATACACCGTTAAGAAATCGAAATCTGTCAAACGAAGGTTGTTAATTAAAAGCATAAAACTTTTTGAGATAAGATCGCCTTAATAAAGGGCTCATAGATCAAGCCAGGGTTAATATGTCTATAGTTCATCGTTTCAATTAACTTCTGAAATACATCGTTAAACTTTTATAATTAAGGTCTACTTTAGGTCAATCTAAGTCGGTTTATTAATTCATTACTGTAAAAGAATTAATAATAAATCTATAAATAACATTTAGTAAATATTTCAGCCCATACAACCCACATTTAAGCTGCCTGATTTTATTAATTTTACACTCCACTCGTACACGAAGAAACGTTAAAAACCGATTCAATATATATATTGATGTATTCGGTTACAGGATACATAATGCTGTATTAGAATAGGCCCGTGATAAATTGACACGTGAAACGGTTTAAATTAGGCTTTAATAAGAGCAGAATTGCGTTACACATAAAAGTTGTGTTTTACTGGGTTTTATACTGTTTCTCTTCCGTCATGCCATTGGAATGGCGTGAACAGGCGAATGAATCCGATCAAAAATTGCAATTGGTTAAACCATTATAAATGTGCTCATAAAAAGTCAATTCTCGAAATAAGAGATTTGACCTATAGTTTACAATAGTTGAGGTACTCCAACAATAATGAAAGGATAACTTTAACCCACGTGTGTTGTTATGATGGAAAATTAATGTTCGCCCAGAGCTGCGTTAAAAATTGAATTTGCGTGCTGGAAACCTTGGATTCTTTGTTTGTTTGATTGGGGTGAACGGTCGTACTGGAGGATATCTCACTTATATGACGACGGACTATCCACTTCACACTGCCACATGCCTAATTATGATGGAAACCCGATATGAAACCTTGAACACGACGTTAATTAACACCAATCAAACAAACAAACATATAGGCTACTGACATTTAAACAGATGACTCCAGAGCACAGTAAACTCCTACAAAACATCCGATATATCAAAACGTCACCACCGCCAAATGGTTACACATAAAAGATATATTTATTTATTTATTCTGGGGGCATATTGTCTTAAGGTGCATTCTCACAGTACGATAGTAACGACTTTGGGGGATTCCCCTCATTTCTTGCGTTTTGATTGGTCGCTCATTCAGTATTATTTTGTCCACCAATCGAAATGCCGCAAATAAGGGGAATCCCCTGAGGTCGTAACTACAAATCGCACCGTGAGAATGCACCTT
>JAVFBX010198131.1:0-12840 GCA_034783855.1 Mopalia kennerleyi | reverse complement strand
CAACCAATATGTGTTTGATGTCGTACACGCAGTCACAAATTACACACTTAGGCTTGGATTTAGGTTCATCAAAAAGGGATTTTTGTGTGAGGTGACTGTGGTAGTCCGTTTAGAAGAACAGGATATGAAAACGGATAACATTTGTTCTTTAAACATAGAAAAGGATATAACTGGCTCAAGCTTTAAGTAAACGTAATAGATTGGGGCATGTGCAGTAAAATAAAACAACTCTCGTCTCAATTGATAAAAGTCAATAAAATGTATAGTCTAAGTATTGTTCAACGAGGGACATACATTTGCTCTTGACAGGGCAAGTCATGGAAATTAAAAGGAAGTCAAGTGCCAAGAATACAAAATGCTTTATTTGCCTTTTGTGACAAAGAACTAAACCTCTCGATTTAACGTCGGTTGTTTACCAGCAATTAGTGACGAGAAAGCCTATAAGTAGATCGCCCAGTCAGAGTTGAAGCGTGCTTAATGTCCGTCAGAATATCCGTTTTTTCTAATATAGCTGATGCTGTGACTGTATAATGGAGAAAATACGTCATGTTAAAACAACACACGTCATTTTAAACCAATTGGTGCTCTTTAAGAAGGAACATTACATCGTGAGGATGGTCCCTTTGGAGAGCACGCTGAGAATTTTACTGCATCTCTCCAGTTTTAACCATAAAATTACACGGACAACGTCAATACATTTGTTTGAATTACTATTGTACATATTGGAATCGGTCATGTGGTAAAAAATGGGAGTAATTTGATGGGTTTGTTAGGAACGTTTAATTTTATTGAAACATTTTATCAGCTAGTGCTCGTAACGGTTATATCCTCCGAACTTATTTATCTTGGTGATTTAATTAACTTTTTTTAAGCTACATTTACATTTACGACTTCACCACTGACTTACAATTACATACATATGGCAGTGTTATTAAAATATCTATACTATAGCTGTTCTGAACAGGATTCTTTAAACCTCATTATACGCCATCTGAAGCAACTCTTCCCATCAAACTTATCTATTCAATGGACAAATATCAATTTGCATAGACACTTACGGGATTTTCTGACCAATCAGCTCACATTGTCGAAAATATGTCAATTTGATGAATGCTGGAATGTTGACGCTCTAATCGAACTATATTAGAAAAGAATCATCAATAAGACTAAATTTAAATGTATATTTGGCCCGCGGCTGTGGTTTACTGGTTAGCGAATGCGCGTACTAATCCTTCTTCGATGTACTGTTCACAGGATCGAGTCCGTCTGTCTACAATCAGATATATGTTTGTTTGATTGGGGTTTTACGTCGTACTCAAAGGTATTTCACTTATATGACGACGTGCCAGCCCAATGGGCGAGGAAAACCACCCTCGACACCAATGGCAACAAACAGAGCAAGGACGGGACAATAACAGGACGCAAAACAGACACCACAAACAGATCGGCTTCCTGTTTCCCTTTAGCTCTGAGAGCACCAGGGCAACATGTAGCTCCCTCCAACCACACGCCATCAGATATATTAGTGAGTCACCCGATATGGCTCCGGAAATCGCGGGGGTGTTTTTTAACGAGGTTCCCACCCTATTTTCCGCTGTAATAAGGCAAGGAACAGTGTGAAATTAACACTGCGAAGTCATAAAAGTGAAATACCCTTGAGTTTGACGTTAAAGCTAAACCAAACACACTTATGTATATATTTGTTAGAAATAAATTTCAGTTTTAATCAATCGAAATAGGCTTTCACGGAAACGGAGCAATTCCGGACTTTCTTCACTTTATTACCTCTGCCAAATCCCAAACTAGTATAAAGAATTGAAATAGCACTGTTTCCAGTCGCGGCCATGAAACCGTATTTTGCTTGTAATTCAGGGTCAAAATTTATCTGTATGTATATATTGTCTGGGAGTTTATTTATATAGCATCAGACGATTCATCGATTTTAATTAATTTACATCCCTGTGCCAGTGTGATTGCCTTTAAAAAATATACTATACAACCGGGTGTATCAAACTTTGCAAAAGTATGCTTAGAGTATTATTTAATGTCCGATTGACAGAAGGTGTTTCTGTAGTACATTGAGAGGCCGAGAACCTGTCAAAAGGAGCCTGCTGTGATCGACACTCCGACCATTACATAAACACAGTATAAATATCTAGCCATTTTAAAAATTTTATAATCACTTGGTCTCCATTAGACCATGGCCAGTTGTTGTAGACGAATGGTTTCACGGCAAGCACTCGGCCTGTATGATCGATCCACTGGCGAAGAACCGTTCGTCTTTGCTATTCACGCACGCTATATCATGGGGGTTCTGAAAGAGACCGGCTATGTAAATACTTGATCATCGCTCGTCACCTTTGTACGACAAGGGGATGAATAACAGGGTTGGCAAGAAAAGACAGTATAGGTTTTAAGAGGAAACACGTGGCCAATCACTCCAGGCATACGTAACTCTACAAATTTCTCCTTGATTGATGTTGGACTGATTTGACACGTTGCTCTCTGGACACCTCAATCGAGTGGAAACTTGATTTAAACTCAAAGAATAATCTGGAGGAATTTTGTGTAAACACAGAAATAGAAAAGAACACAAGATATGGATGTATGATTGTAAAGGGATCATACGGATTCTAACCAAGCAGAACACCAAAAACAGAAAATAGCAAGCGCCATAACATTCCTCTACATCAGTATATGTATTATTGGAAGTGAAATGTCCAATATTACCTGCCATGTCTAGTTGGTACAGAAGACAGGACCGGGCCCGGTTGCTCTAATCGACCGGACCCAGCCCAAATAACAGTTTAAATCCCTAATCCAGGTTCAGAGACAGGCTTTCAACATATAGTTGCGTCATCTCATCCAAGATTAAATTTGATAGCGCCTGGAACATTTGGCCCCAGGTAGTGAACGTAAAAGGCCCAGTCTAACTCGAAGTATTATTAAATAAAGGCCATAAATGTTGTTTTGACAGAGAAAAGTCACTGGAATGAAAAGAAAGTTAAAGTGCCGAGAAAACATAATGATTTATTTGCGTCTTGCGACAAAGAACCATATAACCCGATTTATCGTATTAGGTTTATCGGTCAGTAACAGTCAGATGATCGCACAACAATCACGTGAGAGTGGATGAGTGTTTAAGACAACCGTAAAACTACATATGCACCAAAAAGAGAAAATACTTTGCCAAAATTAACAACAAGTGCAACAAAACTTTGGAAAATTCACCTAAATTAGAGATTTATTTTAAATCGATTTGTAGTTTCTCTGTAAGAAAGATTTTCCTCACGGGAAAACAATCTGTTATGAACAGCGTGCTGCGAGATGATGGCTGACTAATAGCACACTAAATGTTTATTGGATGGATCAAAATATAATGCTATTTTGTATAAAGAATTATCTGTGGAATGAGATATGTTGATAGAGATATGATATCTTGGGTCAATGTGTACGCTACACTAAATACACTATTGTTATTGAGAGTAAAGTAAACATTGGCTGATATTCTGGATGACAGCAACAATGTGGTCTCTGAAAGAATGGACCATCATTGCTGTAATTCGAGGAATGATAAATGGCAACAAATACCCGTTTTGATAACCATTCACTCCACAGTGACATCTTTATTACTGGTAATATGCATCAAAGGGAGGTAACGCGTAAGTTTATAAATTGAAGCAGTATTTGATAACACACGTCTTCTGTCTGTCCGCTTGTTTATACGTAGACTGTCTGTGCTCAGCAACAAGCAAGAATTTTAGGTACTATAATAAAGATTAAGATGTAAATCAAAATCAGATTTACTATCATAAATAATACACTTTCAAATAATAACCTCAATAATATTCACATGGATTTGTTTTTTTTACTGTTAAAGATATTTTTGTACTGTGTCATCTGGTCATTTTAATATACCCATTTTTATCTCTTTGAAAGATGAAACGGATCCAACGATACCAAATTCAGATAAATGGATCATCGAACAAATCAAATTGATAGGAAATATGAAACGGTGGTGCCGAACAAATAGAATACAACATATAGTAATAACATTATATCTGCTGACAAGTTGAAGTAAAGAGTTATTCCTTGTGGGGATCAGATCAGAAATTCGACAATGGGAATTGTTAGTGAGGACAAACGAATCTAGCAGGGTATGCTTGTTACACACTTAAGTTCTTCCTGAGACCTTTTCCATCACATACATTGGTAAACACAGTCTGGTCGATATATATTACCATGTCTGTGTTTTGTCATCTAATTCCAATTTGTAACCATGATGCGTCTTAGTTCCGCAACTCAAAAGATCATTATTATAGCACTGGGAATCTTCGTGAAAACATGGGCATTAATTATTCGTAATTTAACAGAACGTCTGTTATGTCTATCAAAATTTTATCCCAACAGTTTATCGAAGTATCTTCAGCATATGGTTACACTGTGGTCTGGAAGAAGAGCCAGACACCTGATGTCAACAGGAATACAAATATGTGGATAAAATCACTTTTGTTTCCACAATTGTTTTGCAACTTCTTTTGTTGGAGTTAGGCACAAGATATTTAATTAAGCATTTAAGGACACCTGCAACTGGTCATGTTTTTTTCATTGTTCCCAGACGCGTGATTAAAACAACATGGAAACTGGTCGGTCTATGAATGGCTGCGGAAGGGTTGCAGTCTTTACCGTCCTGTAGGGACATTCATGGGCGTTCTGCTGTCACCCTCTGTAGCTCAGTTGGTTAGGTCCTTTGTTCTGTTAACCAGAGACGGGAGTTCGAATCCTGGTGGATACAGATCCAAGGTTTTTTTTGCAACGTTGTTGATTTATCTTACATTAGCAGATTAAAGTCCTAAACCAATGGAAATGATACACGACTGTAAAGTTTTGCTGTTTATTTTGTTATTTTTGCTAATAGAGGAAGGACATATCAGGAACAGAAAATGAAACCAAGACTAAAATTCAATAAAGCATATCCTTCATTAATCTTTTGTTTTATGGAGCCCGGTATCAATAAATAGAAATCTCCACCATTCTCACTCTTTCTGGAGATTAATGGAAACAGGGCGATGCTTTTAACAAGTCTGAAATAACGACTTTGATCTAAATTCGTCACACAGCTGTCGATATATTTGTTTCGAGATCAATGTACCCTTCACTTGTCTGGTGATACGGACTATTAATCTGTCAACCTATATAATCCTAGACAGATATATGACGTAGATTTTATCAACATATGTTTCCATAAGCGTCTCCTAGGTGACAACAGGTTAGCAGTCAATCAGTGAGATCCAATAACTGTCATAGTCCACAATATAATCACTGTGACATCCATGGTAGAATAAAGCTTCACAGTAAACTGGTCACTACTCGTAATAACCATAAAATACTGCAGACAATACCAATGAGTTCCAAGATACTGTCAAGTGGTAAATAGCTAAGTTTAAAAATCTGTATAACTAGTTTGGACCGGTTTGAAGACAGTTAGTGGGAAGTCCAATATCAGGTTTATGGAGGCGTTACCAGAATGTTACAAATTCAGAGAAACTGTTAGTTTCGACAGGACAACGCATCAACACCTTTCAGAATTGGCACAGATTCAGAGCAACTTGCATCGCTTTGATAGGTTCGATAGCACACTATATCCTTAAACGCAGCATTTTCTTTGTTAATTTGAGATATAAATTCATAGCACTTGACAGTCACCTAGTCGGCTGTCTGAGTAGTCCAGGTGACCGGCATTTACTGCTTGCGATTGGGTCAATCGATTCCCCAAACGGTCTGCAGGATTTCTTAACTAGAATCTGGTCAAACCAGGAATGTGCTGTCCCAAAATACGCTAAATGACAGAAATGTTATTTTAAGAACAATAGTGGATGATTTATTGTTCTCAAGCAGAATATTGTCTGACAAGTTAAACATAAAATCTGTAGATGTAGAATACTGCTTGTGTTAAAACTTTAATTATCAAGGCACATGGAGGTAATGACTGTCTCAGTCTCAAACTAATCGATTTGCAAATTTCTAAAGACAAGCAGTGGATACGTAGTATCCAAACCGTAAATTATGACCGAAAATGTTGATTTCAGAGAGAAACAAAAACCCTATACAAAATATTCAATCTACTCATCTCCTCCAAAAAACGTATTTATCACCCTGTTTGTTTCCCATCCCCATGTAGGTTGGGCACGATAATCCAGCATATCAGCAAATGACAGTCTGTTTATCCTTTGTGATAAATCAAAACTGTCGAAAATCTCCTAAAATTAATGGCTTGTTCAAACTCGATTTGTCACTTTTGCATTTTGTTTTTTGAGAGGAATTATTTTGCCAACCAGAATAACTTTTCTCCAAATAGTGAGATAAGAGATCAATGAAATCGTGACAGAGGGACAGCTGGTCTGATGACAGGGATAAGATCGCTATTATTAGAGGGTTGTCTGAAGAAGAAAATCTATATTACAATATCGTCTGATCCGTGTCCTTTATATATTGCTTCTTTGGATGACAGGAGTAAGCCCCGAAAATCAGTCTCTGTGCAGATTAATAGAATCTGAAAATTGTTACCGTCCTTTACGCCGCGCCGAAGTGTTTTTCACTTGTAGGTTGGGAAGTTCTTTTACCAAATAAAGATAGAATATTGTCTCTCTTCAACCCCAAATTTCCGTTAGCCAGAGGGCATATCGTAATAGCGCGCCGTTTTCATTTTTCGTCCCAGAAATGTTGATTTGTTTGTTACAATCTGACCATCCTCCAATGGAAAGCACTATAACTCTATCAATCCATAGACCTGGGCAGAAATAAGAGGTAAGCTTTACGAAATATTAAGCGTCCCGGAGATGACAATAGTTCAGCAGCCAATCAGTGAGACCCAATGAAATGTTTCTTTCAGAAATATGACCACTGTTTTCTTAAATGGTACAATTGCTTCACAATAAACATGACGCGACTCAGGGAGTTCTCGGGCATCAGTAATTAAAGAATCCCTGAATATTTTGTAACTGTAAAAATATATTCTGGAAGGCACATTGTTTTTTGTACCAACCAAATATATAAGAAAAAAGGTAGGCCTAATTGGTTGTCACTATTTTTCATATCAGTTCACCTGTCTATATGCTTACGGTTTGTGTAAACCAAATGTTAATTTCTGCTACTTGTTGTGTTTTCAACAATTGGAAGAAACAAACTATTAAAGAGAAACATGATGTGATTTAAACAAATTTTGGTTATACTACCGATGGAGTTTAGGTCAGATTTCTGTCAAATGGTCCGAAGCGGAGGGTTGGGCCGGAGATGCTCTGGTGCCCTCAGAGTTATTGGGCAGCAGGAAAGCGATCCGATCTGTTTGCGATGTTTTTATAATTGCGTCATGTTTTTGTCCGGTATTGTCTTCGTCTGGTGTCAATGGTGTCGAGGGTGATTTCATTGAGCTGGCATGCCGTCATTTGAGTGACGACGTTCAACCCCAATCAAACGTTGAGTAATTAAGTAAAGTAAACTAAAGCGACATCGTGACCCGATGTTCTACCTTACTTCTCAACAGGCTAAAGGCCTACATATTCTGATTAAAACGTTCTGTCTGCGGAAGGTAATTTAGTTATAAATATATATTGCAGAATAAACTGCTCAATAAATACCACAGGTATGTACCAATACAATATTGGTACAATCTTCGGGATTATTAATGAAGTGTGATCTGCCCACCGGGTAATGATCGGAACGTGTCACAGAAGGAATTGATTCCGGCTGGGTAGTCGATGATGGAAGATTATTTCATAGCAGTCGGAATATTCCATAACTAGACAAATTGTCGAAAAAACACTTTCTTTAAAACATTGGAATATGGGAAAATGTCACCGTTTTGGACAACATTTGGTAGTGACTGACACAATACAGCATAAACTTATTTGGTCCGCATTATATAAGCTAGTTTTTGAGACTTTGCATCTCAAATAATATTCGACTAAGTGGTTGTGGTTCACAGACAATAGACCCCCTGGCTTCAATTCGAGACTTGTTGATAATCAAATACGGATTCAAGCAGTCGACACCTCGAATATTCCAAGTACTTGTTGTTAATCGTATACGGATTCTTGGTTGTGGTTGTGGTTCACAGACAATAGACCCCCTGGTCCCCTCGCACATTTCAAGTACTTGTTCATAATCGAATACGGATTCAACCATGCAGGTATCTTGCATATTTCAAGTACTTGTTGCAAACACGATATTTTCTTGCAGAAAACATCACTATTGTTGTGCTTTTTAATTCCACGACTATTTGGTTATTGTGGTGGTTAAACTACTGTAAGGACACTCACTAGTCATTATATATGTCAGTATTTCAATCCCCGGATGTTTCCATCAACATGGTTCTCATAATTATCAAATGTAAAAACTGGTACTTGATGCTCAAAGGATTCCTCTAATACGAAACATTCTTCATGTGACAGTGTTTGTCCAATCTCCAAGACATTTATTCTGAAGGAGGAAGATGCTGTTCACAGAAAATAAATGACTTTAAAGATAAGATTGGAGTTGGTTGGGGAAAAAGGATCCTGTCCAAAATATTTAATGTTCTCATCAACAACAAAATATATTGATGGGTAAAATATCAGTGTCAAAAATATCTTAAAATTAATGGCTTCTAAGAAATCGATTTGTCATATTTGTGACATCTATGAAACATTTTTTCCATGTCTATCAATCCTGTAATACTAGTGTGTTGTAATATCCGGGTTGACTAATATCTGGAAAGATAAATGCTCTTATTGTAGGCTTCTCTGAAGACCGTAACACACATGTATGCTGATGACTTGCTGAAGTTTCCCTGTTTGTCAGTCAAAGCTTACGCAATAATAACAACGATATGTTTTGTTTAAGCGGCTCGTCGTTACAGGATGGTATTCCATACATCATCAGAATAACGGACACCAAAGTTATGTACGTCTTGAACACGTTTCAAAATAAATCAAATGGGTGCTTTGCTGACCTTCTTTACCGCTTTTTTGGGTAGCAGCTGGTGACTGTAAAATGTTGTGAGGGCTGAGAACAGGTTTTGTGGTTAACGGTTTGATTGACTTTTTGTGCTCTGCCATTAGATTATGATACCCTTGAAACAATAAATGCATCAGTTTCAAGAGAGTTTGGCCCAAGAAATACACCCGAAAACCCAATAAATGAAGAAAAATAAATCGAATAAGATCCATTTCAGTAAATCAAAAAAGTCCAACGATTCAGAAATTCATGCTATCTTGTGTCATAGTTTGACCACGGTAATGTTTTTTATACCTCTTCACAAATTCCATTCTCGCATAGTAACGGTTACTGATCGAGACATGCCACGACTTGATGTAGCCAGAGGCGGCAAGAACATCAACCTATCCTATCCCAGACACCTGAACATCAAACAGATTGATATGAAATTCGAACAACTAACGGAGTTTAATAGGAACAGAACTAAAATATATATGAACTTCAGAAAGCTATGTGGACATCAAAATCTAATTGATAAAAAATTCAGACCACCGGTATGTCAATCAGTTGGAGAAGATCTACATATTCTCTGCCCCTATATTCAACTCTAGATGTAGCTGACTAAACATAGTGTGAAATAGCATTTTCTCATTTTGCTTTTACTTGTAACAGTTCCATGTGATGAAAACCCCGACCACCACACAAACCCTGTGTAACAAAACCCTAGCGATTAGACATTTTTGGTAACCACTCTACACCATGACCAGTTGTTGTAGATGAATTGTTTGGCGGCAACAACTCCACTTCTTTGATCGATCCACTGACAGTAAGGCAGTTTGTATTTGATATTCACGTCCACCATACCATGGGGGATCTGAAAGAGATAGGCTATTTAAACACTTGATCACTGAATACAAAGGTGACTAGCTATACAAAGATGAATAACAGGGTTTACAAGAACAGACAGAAGATTTTAAAAAATAGTGACCAATCACTCAAGGCATATGTAATTCTACAAAATTCTCCTTGATTGTTGTTGAACTGATTTGAAACGTTGCCCTCTGGACACATCCTTCGAGTTGAAACATGATTTAAACCCAAATAATAATCTGAAGAAAGTTTGTATAGACACAGAAATGTCAAAAGAACACAACATATACATAAATGTATAATTAGGAAAGGGATTATAGCATCCAAGGGAGAAAAAAGGGTCAGTGTCATGCCAACTATTCCTCTACATCTATTTTTACAACTGTAATCAGTCTAATTGGGACAGAAGACAGGACAGGGCCCGGTTGCTCTAGTCGCCCATTCGATCAACCGGACAAAGCCCAAATAACATATTTAATCCCTAATCCAGGTTCAGAGACAGGCTTTCAACATAGAGTTGCGTCATCTCATCCAATTCTTATAGCGCCTCGAACATTTGGCCTCAGCTAGTTAACGTAACAGTCCCAATATAACTCGAAACTTTATTAATCTTAGGCCATAAATATAGTCCGTACAGGGAAAAGTCATTAAAGTTCGAATCCTGGTGGATACAGATCCAAGTTTTTTTTTGCAACTTTGTTGTTTTATATTACATTAGCAGATTAAAGTCCTAAAACAAATGGAATAAGACCATTGAAAGTATCTGGTACGTGTTTTTTTGTACTGAACCTAGACTGTGTGAAATGGAAGCTGAATACACGATTGTAAAGTTTTGTTGTTTATTTTGTTATTTTTGCTGATACAGGACACATCAGGAACAGAAAATGAAACCGAGACTAAAATGAAATAAAGCATATCCTTCATCAATCTTTTGTTTTTCGGAGCCCAGTAGCAATAAATAGAAATCTGCACCATTTTTACTCTTTCTGGAGATTAATGTAAACAGGACGATGCTTTTAACACGTCTGAAATAAAGATGTTTTATCTAAATTCGTCACACAGCTGTCGATATATTTGTTTCGCGATCAACGCACCCTTCACCTGTCTGATGATACGGACTATTAATCTGTCAACCTATATAATCCTAGACAGATATATGATGTAGATTTTATCAACATACTTTTTAATAAGCGTCTCCTTGGTGACAACAGGTTAGCAGTCAGTCAGTGATATCCAATAACTGTCATAGTCCACAATATAATCCCTGTGACATCCATGGTAGAATAAAGCTTCACAGTAAACTGGTCGCTACTGCGTATAACCATCAAATACTGCAGACAATACCAAGGAGTTCAAGGATATTTTATGTATTGTAAGCCGAACAAAAAAACACACATTCAACACAAAGCTAACAGAGTATTCGCACTGTGTACTGTTAATTTGTTGTAATCAAATGGCCGCCAAAATGATTAAAACACTAATTAATAAGTGGTAAATAGCACAGCTGAATAATCTGGTGAACTCAAGTGGTGAAAGAAGGTGCATGGCGAAAGTTGTACTAGATAACCAGGTTAGGATATGTATTTAATAGCTGGTATGTAGCGTGCTTATACGAAAACAAAATCTTAGTGGACAAGGAGGATATGTAGGTAAGTTCAGATTGCTAGGATAGACCGGTTTCGGCACCGTTAGTGGGGAATCCGTTATCAGGATAATGGAGGCGTTACCAGAATGTTACAAATTCGATAGGTTCTATAGCACATTAATTTCCTTATAAACGCAGCATCTTCTTCGTTATTTAATTTGAGATAGAAATTGTTAGCACTTGCCAGCCACCAAGTCTACATGGCTGAGTAGTCCAGGTTACCGGCAGTAACTGCTTGCGATTGGGTGAATCGATTCCCCAGACGGTTCTGCCGGATTTCTGAACTAGAATCTGGTCAAACTAGGAAAGTGCTGTCTCAAAATACGCTAAATGATACAAATGTTACTTTTAGAACAATAGTGGATGATTTATTGTTTTCAAGCAGAATATTGCCTAATACGTTAAATCTTAAATCTGTAGAAAATCTAGAATACTACTTGTTATCTCCATGTACCTATATAAATAGGTACATGGAGATAATGATTATCTCAGTCTCAAACTTATAGTTTCGCAAAAAGCTAAAGACAAGCAGTGGATACGTTTGGATAGAAAGATGAACCAAGTTATTTTATGGTACGCTGTATCCAAATCGTAAAGCACGACAGAAGGTAAATGACTTTAAATACCAACATGTCGTTGATGTCAGATAAAAATAAACCTATACAAAATATTCAATCTCAAAAAACGTATTTATCACCATGTTTTTCTTGCCATCCGCGTGTAGTATGTCATTTGCTGATATGCTAGATTATCACTCCCAATCTGTTTATCCGTGTTGATAAATCAAAACTGTCGAAAACCTCCTAAAATTAATGGCTCGTTCAAAATCGATTTGTCACTTTTGCATTTTGTTTTTTCGGAGAGGAATTATTTTGTCAACCAGAGTAACTTTTCAACAAATAGTGTGATAAGGGATCAATGAGATTGTGACAGAGGGACAGCTGGGCTGATGGCGGTGATAAGACCGATATTCCTGGAAGGTTGTCTGAAGAAGAAAATCTATATTGCAATATCGTCTCGTCCGTAACCTTTAAATATTGCTTTTTTGGATGAGGGGAGTAAGCCCCGAACAAATTTAAAATTGCTACCGTCTTTTACACCGTGCCCAATTGACACTAGTATGCTATTAGTTATACCACCGATGCTGTTTTGGTCAGGTCAGGTTTCTGTAAAATGTTCACACATCGGAGGGTTGGGGCGGATTTTTATCCCCCGCCAAACGAAGTTTGCGGGGAATATACAAATGGGTTTCGTCCGTCCGTCCTTCCGTCCGTGCGTCCGAACACTTTCCGCACAATATCTCTTGAAGGAATGATCACATTTTGATGAAACTTGCTGGGTGGGCTTATAAC
>JAVFBX010198109.1:0-12842 GCA_034783855.1 Mopalia kennerleyi | reverse complement strand
AAAACATCCGGCGAACATTACACGTTTTCGTGTAATATTATTGCTTCCATTGTCGTCCGAGATAACTGTACCGGTACTGAAAGTGTCGAAGGATGTTCCGACATGGGAGTCGGAGGTGAATGGAAGCAATAATACTACACGAAAACGTGTCATTTTAACCGCCGGATGATTTGTGCGCATGCGTAGAAATTAACCAAAGTGCTGCGCTGATTTATACCCCCCAAAAACACACAACTCAAGCCCGTTGCTTGTGTATGACTTGTTGCAAATAATACAAATTGTGTCCTTTGTTAGTAATTTAATAATAATGTAACTCCAATGACGTCATCATATCAACACATGTATAAATAGTCTTTGGACATTAATAATAAACACGTGGATAACTCAGTCTTATGATGAAAGTAAATCCATGCGAGTTACCTCCCATGATTAAATTCAAAATGACCCAATCGTTGCGAGAGATTATTTACGATAGGAAATGGCCGAGGGATGTTCAGGCATAATTATTTGTATGGTGTTAATGCTGGTGAGCGTGCCCACATGACTAGGCCAACCGATAAATGTGAGGTACGGGTATGGCTGACCGCTGGTATACGAGCATACAACCATTTTTGCAGTAGTGAAATGCGTATGAGTGCTCTACGGCGAAATAGTTTGAATTAAAAGCTAGACTATTAGTATCCATTAAACAACCAAGAAACACAAACATAGGCCTACTATATGGAGAAAGCAGACGGAATGTATGTCAAAAATCATTCATTGTACAATAATAATACACGTAATATTAAATGGATATTAACACAAAAACGTTAAATTTAATAACTTATGACCACTAAGTAACAATACACTGCAAAAAAAAAGTAATGGGAACAATTCCATACCACCTTAAATGTGGAACTTTCCTCAACTTTTCTCCATGGAAAGTTTCGAAACGTCTTGAGGATAATCCATAAATATTTTTGAAAAAATCCTTGCCCCCGAGATAATTCCATGTCGTATTCCTTGAAATTAATGGAATATTCCGCTGGTGCTTTATTCGAGAAATATTACTTAGCCTTTTCCACAACATGTTAAGGAATTTTTTTCAGTGTAGTAGCTCAGTCGGATGTGGCTTCCATGAAAATGACAAATACATAGGTCAACTAAACGGGCCCACACATGGCAGAACCTAACACAATGATCAAGCATGCTAAAACCGAGAACAAAGTAAAAAAAACTACCCTACGATAGATATCGCTATGGTTTATTTATATTTACTCTTTGTGGCTTCCTCGTTGACAGAGAAATTCGGAAGCCGATTGGAAGATTGTATTTCGCTGGAACCGAGACGGCCACCGTATGGTCTGGTTACATGGAAGGAGCCGTAGAAGCAGGAGAGCGTGCAGCAAGGGAGGTAAGACAAGGATGATACAAATGCAAACATTTTCTGTCTCTGTAGTGGGGTTAGAGAATCCTTAACTCTCATATTCCCGAATGGCCATTATCCCATTCCCGAATGTCAACTCTTCCAGTCCTGAATATTCCTGAGTGTGAACTCTCCGATTCTCGATTGTTAACTCTCCGATTCACTCATGTAAACTCTCCTATACCCGAATGCTCTCTGATTCCTGAATGCTAACTATCCCATTCCCAAATGTTAACTCTCCCATTCTTTCGCCAATATTTAGCCTATCATGCAAGGGTAACAACCAAGGAGTTTCCGACGTCCAACACTCTTTGATCTGAACTTTGATCTGAACTTTGATCCTTTTTCAGTGAAATTTAATCTTCTGGTCACAAGTTCTTATCCCACCTTCTCGACACCTTTTGTGTCAACAAACCGTTGGTGAAGTCTAAATGTCGAATAATCCATTCTATTCCCGTCTTAACCTCCTTGTTCTAACTGTTAATCCTTTAACTCTAACGCTTGTGTTTGTCCCCATGTTTTAGTCCATGTTCTTTGGCAGTAGGCTACTGGTAAAACCTCCAAAAGTATAGTGTCTATTTCAGGACAATATATTGCGTTTGAGTAGGTAATGCATGTCCTCGGACGGTGTAGGTATATTGTGTTAGTACTCAGTAGTTTGTCAATAAATTCCGACAAGCAGTATCGGGTCAATACTGGTTTTCATTGATTAACAGCAGTGCAGCATTGGCCATGTGTGATTTCAACTGAATTAAGCATAGATACATTGTGATTAAAACTGATTTTATACTTTGTAGATAATGTATCATGAAGGACGGATTTCAGAAAGTGAGATTTGGAAGGCTGAACCAGAAGATCAGGTTTGTTTATATATGTCTTGGTGATAAGGCATTTCAACATAACTTAGATCAGGCCTGTTTATATGTGTTGGTGTCTAGACATTTCAACATAATTTAGATCAGGTTTGTTTGTATGTTTGTTGGTCGCTAGCAGGTGACTGTAGATTGGAGAAGTTTTTTTCTGCAGGGCTGTTCTCAGAGTTATACGACAAGACCAGGACTATTTGCTGTGGTTTATTCGTGTTGTTCCGTTTCTGCATATTTGGCAGGGTACACATTTAAGACAGCGTACACATTTCGATTGCTTACATTTATCTGAATCGGCTTCGCCTTGAAGTTATCTCCCTTAATTTATTGTTCAAATTGCTTACTCTGAGATAAATTTATAGATCAGCATTTTGATGTCTGTGTATTTATTTGGTGCAAGTTATATACCTTAATTCCTTTTTGTTCTTTCCTCCAAACAGGAAGTGAAATCTCGGCCATTCAAGACGACCTTCTGGGAAAACAACGCTCCATCAGTCCCTGCCTTCTTGACACTTTGTGGTCTGGGCACGCTAATAGGGGGCGCTGTAATCGGAGGTGTTTGCTTTATGAAATACAAATGATCAGCCACCTGGACGTTTCATGCAATTTTCTTATAACCTCAAACGGTGCTACAAAATTTAGAAATTATAAAATATGACAAAATTATTGATGAATTGCCTCAGTGGAGCTATTTAGTCCTTCCACAATGAAAACTTAAATCCGACCCAATAACTTAACAATTCCACAGAAGTCATATGCAGCATTAATTTTGTGTGCTCTGAATCCAATGGCGGTGCCTGGCGTCAAAGCGTTGTGGAAGAGCCTACTGGGGAAGGAGTATGGACAATTTGATGGCGAAAGGGGTTATCTGGAAGATATACGGTTCACATGAATATTTTTGGAGAACAATTTAATCGAAAAATCACTAGACGCTTTCCTGTAATATCCCTCCCGCGAAAGGGTCTGATTTGCCCTTTGCTGTCTGAAAAACTTGCCTTGCGCCATGGTACTATGGCTATCGGCAAGATGACCATTTCTCTCAGACATATATACGCCCAACAACATGACTACATAATTAGGTCATGTGTCGATCATCACGACGTCATCTGCCTAACAATATGAGGTCATATGTCGATCATCGCGACGTCATCTGCCTAACGATATAAGGTCATGTGTCGATCATCACGACGTCATCTGCCTAACAATATAAGGTCATGTGTCGATCATCATGACGTCATCTGCCTAACAATATAAGGTCATGGACCAGTTGCTCGAAAGATGATTAGCCACTAGCACCATATTAACTGGCTAATACCGGGTTAGAGATTGGCCTTTAAAATGGCGTCACATCATCTAATAGTGGATTAATTTTAATAGCGTTTCGAGCAACCGACCCTTGCCCCATATGTCTAACATCAAAACGTTATAAGCTGCTGTAAGCTGTTAGGCCCTTCGCACCTCCTATTGTTGCGCTCATAAGGACCTTAGCACCTGCTATTGTTGCGCTTATAAGGCCCTTCGCACTTTTTAGTGTTACGCTCATAAGGCCCTTAGCACCTGATAGTATTGCGCTCATAAGGACTTAATACCTACTAGTGTTGCGCTCATAAGGTCCTTAATAGCAGCTTCTAGAATTGCGCTCATAAGGCCTTCAACACTTCCCAGTGTTGTGCTCATAGGGACTTAAAACCTACTAGTGTTGCGCTCATAAGGTCCTTAATAGCATCTCCTAGAATTGCGCTCAGAAGGCCTTCAACACTTCGTATTGTTGCGCTCATAAGGCGCTTAACACTTCCTAAGGTTGCGCTCGTAAGGTCCTTAGCATTTCCTAGTGTTGCGCTCATAAGGCCCTGAACATCTCGTTGTGTTGCGCTCATTAGGCCTTAAAACCACCTAGTGTTGCACACATACAAATCATGCCTGTTTGGTGGATCGTTCAAGGCAATGTATGAGGTTACAAAGGCACCTGTTCATGGCAGCATGTTCAAAGCAAATAAACTTCCCGATATTGACGATATTCTGTTGTTATAACCCTTTTAAAAACAGCACTAATGGTAAAATAAAACAATCAGTCATTTGTTGTCACGATACTGTTGACACAATTATTAACGCTCAAGTGTATGTGCTCCTTGTTTTTGTTGTGAGTATTTATCTCTGTTATACGTTTGATCTTTCCTTTACAAACATTGGTATGTGTTTTAAAGTCGATATTTCTTAAATTTCAGTAATCCCCCTACCTTATTGTGCAAGAGTTTCTTTGATGAATTGATGTCTGCTCGTGGCTTATAAATTTTTGCTCTACGCTAAGGACTTAAAATTTAAAATAATGCATTTCGGTCACTAAAAACTAGTTCCTAGCCTCGTCTGGGTTAAAGAAATATAGGCGTATCCCTTGCATACATACGGGTGATATTTCCCGTTGGTTTTTATAAAATGATAAATCTTAATGTAAAATATGTTATCGGCTTATTATACACAGCTTCGCTATGACGCATGTCAGATAAACTCACTTGTTCTTCTGCATATATCATTATATGTATACTTTTGTGTGTTTACGAATAAAGACAACTATATCAAGTTTTTTGTACAGATAATCTGAAAAGTGTGTATGATTTATTTCCTACTAAATTTTTATTACCACACGTAGGCTATACTGCGTATCTGTCCGTTCGTTCGTCTTTCCACCCGTTACCATCTTCGTGTCTTTCAGGCCCGCTGCCGTGGTTTAGTGGAATAATGTACTGTTGACAGGATCGAGTCCGTCTGTCCACCATCAGGTATATGAGTGAGTCACACGTTGGGGCTTCTGCGAGTGCGTTGTGCTAGTGTCAATTATTATTGGAATACACTGTCTTCATATAAGTGCAATACCCTTGAGTACAACGTTAAACACCAATCAAACATTCAAACAAAATCGTGTCTTTCAAACTCCTAAAACGGTGCAGCCTATGAAATGCCCCCAGCTGCGGCGCTCTGAGGAGATTAATGTGCATGGGCGCGACGAAAAATACCTACCAAAGAAGACAATTATGTCAAATGTAATAGATAAGCTGCATTTTAAGAAGTTCTGATGTGATTTGACGTGAATGACAAGGCCTACAATGTTATAGTTTAACTAAAACAGATAGCCAATTCAGACATAATAACACGAAGAAAACATTCATATCGTCACCAAAACCTGTATATATACAACAAAGACCCACCATATATATTCATTCGTACATTACACTGGTACATGTGTGTTCATTTAAATTTCCAGTCATCTCGTTTTACATAGCTTCATGACAGACGCACTCACAATTTGGCGGTTAGCTATCCCATCCGAAAAGGCGAAAGAGGGTCCAAGAGATGGCTGTGAATTAAAGCGTGGGGTAACAATCTGAGCTATTTTGAGCAATGGACTTTAAAATCGGTCCCACAATAAAATGGTCTTATATTGTACGAATCTACCCCAAATGTGCCATAAACGTAGGCGGTAATCATATGCTCATAAACTTTCAAGTTATGTAGCTGATTCAAGTTCAACTATTACTACAATCCGTCGTCATATAAGTGAAATAGCCTTGAGTACGACGTTAAACCCCAATCAAACGAACAAACAAGCGAAGGTCCAGGGGCCGGTTAGGCTTCGGAAGCTCTGAAAATGAGCAGGTTTGAGAGAATATGAAGTGGGGGTGCTAGATCACTTTTTCCGGCTCCGGTTGTCCAAAACATACCGTGCAACCAAATCGACACCCAATCGTATAGCGCATTTTTGCGTATACGCTACCACAGTTTTGGCTACCCTTTTGCTCCGCGCTCAGGTTGCAGAGCAGGGAGGCGCGCGCCTTTTCCACCGCGCTTTAGAGGAAGTGGCCGTGGGTCGGCGTTTCCACGTCCGTCGTGGGCTCTCCGTTCTCGCTGGCTGGAACCAGGAAGAGGAGAGTGCGATGCGCGCCGCGGAAGATCGTCGAGGCGTAGCGCCGGCAGAGGTATTCGCCAGGTGGTAGATCGAGCGCCTTCTTGGTGTCCTGCGGCTTCGGGGCGGGGGCCTTTTGCCGTGTGGCGCGTTGCTCGGCCTCTAACTGTGCGGCTACAATGTCCCCGTGCTCCTGCTCCTATTCGGCAAGGGTCTGGAGGAATGCCAAGCGCCGGGTGTCTGGGGCGGCAACAATGCGGATCGGGTTCCAAGAGATCTTGCGGCCGTCCCTCGACTGAAATACCCTGGCCGGGTGAATCTCGATCTGCAGATCCTTGGCGAGCTCGCCAACGGGAGGAAGCCAGAATGTCGTGCTACCGTATTTGTCCGTTTCCGACTCGAAGACGTCGGCGCACCCATCGAACACCCTTTCGAGTCCCTGCGTTGCCCACACGCCACAAGCCTCGTCGTCTGCGCAGGACAGCAAGACAACTTTCGGCTAGGTGTTTGCCTGTCCATTCCGTCTGTATCCCAGGATCATCCATTTGAAGCCGCTGGGTATGTCCGCCACTTTTCCTGTTGTGCGGACACCAACTGCGCGAGGCATTCGAGCTCTTCGGCGCGGCGTCACTGTTGCTCTTCCTGGTGCCGCTGCTCTGCTTCGAGTCTAGCCCAGGCACACCGCCGCCATTCTTCGGCGTTCGCCGCGTCTCGGATCCCTTGGAGACGTTTCTCGCGGTTCCTGGTCGATGGCGTGGAGATTGCCCGGCCCTCTGCGATCTCGGAAGGCGGAGATGTCTCTACCGACCGCTTGGCACTTCTTGGCCCTCCAAACCCACGAGACTGTGGCCGAGGGCGGCAAGATGGTTTCGGGGTTGGGGTCATTCGGTTGAGCTGGGTCGGTCTCTTGCTGGCGCCCGACCGTGTTCGAATCGACATCTTTGGTGTAGCATGTGAGGGGGCCAGCTCTACGCCCTCCTCGTTCCCTCCCATGCAGAAGGTCGACGCGTAAGATGGGGCACGCGCGGAACCCGAATTTGGCCGAGGCCCACTCTACGGCCCTCTCCCAAGTCGCTTCGTTGTCCGCATTGGCCTTGGTGGGTCGGACCCGGACACCCGAGACCCTGCCCTTCGTCGTGTGCGCAGACCAGGCGACGAAGATCGACCCTTGTGGCCGGTCGGCCAGGACAAGACACCGATCGAGGCACGCGGCCAGGTCTTCCCACTGCTTGGGGGGTGGCTGGATCACAAACAAGTCCGGCAGATCCTTGGGGAAACCAGAGCCAAGGCCTCCGCCACCACCTCTTTGGCCGTGTCCGCCGAGAGATCCCGCCCGCGGCAGGCGTACAGAGAGACTTCGATGCGGGTGCATCCCCGGGCCTGCACATCGGGAAACAAGAAGATGCGGCGCAAGTGTTCGTTCTTGCAATCGGTGTAGTCGGCCAAGTGCCCGCCAATGGGCTCGCGAACCTCGCCCGCCTCGAAGTTCGACACGACCTTGTTGCAGAGCTTCGTGCGGACCGTGTAGCCGGCTTTGCTCGTGCGCACCCAAGAACAAACGTGGTTCCCCACGCTGTCGGTGTTCGTCAAGATCGTGAGCGTGTCTGCGCGCATAAATCGGTGGCCAAGTCGCCTTGCTCGCGGAACCCTTCCAACGCGCAGAGGTGCTCCACGAGCGTCTTCTGGTCGCGGGCCCCGGAGAAGGCTCGCGTATAGTTGATGCAATAGAGGCCATAGCCGTAGGCCAACAGCAGGCGTTCGAAGGCCGGCATGGAGGCTTGCAGCTCGTCCATGGGGATCTCGGAGACGTCCACTTTTGCCACGAAGATGTCTGCCGGTTCAGTCTCCGGGTACAGCTCCCGCCACCTAGCCAGCGCCTTCCGGTCAAACTCGATCCGGGCGACGGTCTTCCGAATGGCGCCGCCTTCGGCGTTTTCTCTGGTCGCGAGGATATAGACTATGTTCGTTCGTCTGTGTGTGGCCGCGCCTAGTGCCCTCGGGGGCCGTCCCCATACTCTCGTTGACGGCAGTAGAGATATGAGCGACGGTGTTCTTGGCGGCGCCGTCCTCTCCGGTCGTGCAGGAGAGGCGCCCGCCACGGGCTACGCAGTCCTAGCGGCGCATGTAGCCAAACACGTATACGTCGTCGACAAACGTCGGAAGTCACTCCAGAGGGCGCAGGTGCGTGTGGCCCAGGTGGCCTGCCAGATAGTCGACTTGGGCGATGTCTGGCAGGAGATTGCTCTCGTGAGTGTTCTCGAGAAGCAGGTGGGCCGCCGCGGACTTTTCGGACCGCATGCCCATGGCCTGGAATGTTGCTTGTACTGCCATCGTGGTTGCTCTAGCGTGTCGAGTATTGGTTTGGTTGCTCGGAATCCACTTGGTCTACTGTGTATGGGCAACAACAAAATGGTAGCCGAAACTGTGGTAACATATACGCAAAAATTGCGCTATTCGATTGGGTGTCGATTCGGTTGCTCGGTATGTCTTGAACAACCCGAAAAATGGTAGCCAAAACTGTGGTAGCCCTGACCAAAAATACGCTATTATAACACCCTTCCCGCACTTGCCACCCGGTTGGAGTGCCGTCCCCTTTCAGTGGCGCAACAGGTGGATTTTACAGTGCGTGCCCATTCAGGAGCGACCGCAGAGGTCGGTTGTGCCAATCATGAGCCAGGCGCACGTGTTTGTTCCTCGAGCCATTGAGTGTAGGATTTGCTTATCACCTCGTATTGGGTATATCTAAAAGGAATGCCCTTTTTAACAGCTGGCTAGGGGGCGCCCAGGGGGTGGGGCGCCCGTCGTTTGGTCGTCTGGCCCTACGGGGTAGATATGTATATATGCTGGGACCCTCCTTCGGGGTGGGGAGGGTCCCAGAAAAAGTGGTCTAGCACCGCCGCTTCCTATTCTCTTGGTTTTGAGAAGCAAACTGAGCTATTTCGAGCAGGGAAACTTATAGCCTGTCCCATAATATGAATCATTTTAGTGTGAACTAATGTAGCACAATGTTCCCCAAAAGTATTAAGTCAAGTGCTCAAAATTAAAATTCGCTTCCCATTGATCTGATCGGAGTCTCGGTCGTTTGTTTAACAGCTCAAACTTTTCACAGAACCCGAGAAGTAGTAGAATTGTCCTCGCACCTCCTAACTAACATGCTCGTTGGGTTTCAATAATTTTTATTACATATTCCAACGGTGTGATTTGAGGATAGGAAAGTGGGGTATCGTGTAGTAAAGCCACATGACATAACAAAGGCCCTAACTGTAAAACATGTTACAATACCAGTAACCTAAAGTCTAACTGCAAAGAATTGTAATAAATAACCTATATACACCGTTCCTGGCAAGAAGAAGGTGTCTTGTTAATTGCAATTAGGCCTATAACAAAAAGACCATCGTTGATTTTTGTTTGTAAGCTTATTGACCGTTAGTGTGAGCGTGGCTTGGAAACGCTACTGCCCCAGGGAGAGGCAGCATCCAGGTTAGTCCCACGATTATTAGTATTATTATACAGAAACGTATGGACATTTGTCCAGCGTTAAGTACAAAGTAAGCTCTAGGCTTCTAGCATACACATACGAATAAGGTTACAATCATGCCTTTCAGACAACATGGGAGACAATATTTCCCCAAATTCCGTTAAATGGAATAATTGCATACTGTAATTTTATAATATCCACGCCTCTGTGTTGAGAGCACCCTAGCTTGAAAATCAATTCACCGGCTAACTGGAAACTTGGGATTTAGATTAATCCTATTAATTTGAGAACAAATTCCCTTATTTACTTGAACTGTTGCTTACTCCTATTCAGGCAGTGGATGAGCTTGAAGTTCGTCAAATTCTGAAATGAAATGGCCGTCATTGCATAGGCTACTATTACAGAACTCACTCCACTGATTTGCTAACATGATAACTCTGATTAACTTGGAATTAACTTCTACTTTAAGATAAATGATACATTTGCATTTCACCAAATTGCACACACAAATATGGCCGCGGCATTGCTTATTTCTGTAAATCTGTATTTATTATGAACACGAGAAGCAAATTCATCTATTCTCTTTAAACTTGAAAATATATTATGTACGCAAATATATCTTGAAAATCTTCTATCTTGTATTGTCGATGGCCTATAGTTCGTCATTATCCAATCACAGCTATCCGCACATATCGGTCAAAGGCTGAATCAAAGAAGGAACGAAACGTTTTTTATTTGCAAGCAAAATATAGAAATTATAGATGACAAACATCACAATACTGGGTTAGGATTTGAAGATGAACTTTTTGTCTCACAGGGAAAGGTGGTAATTATTTATTTTATGTGATTAGTGGACTTGAATCGGTTAAATTTCCAAAACGATACATGCTTGGTCGACCCCAGAATATCTGCTTTTTTCTTTTCAATATATCTTGATTAAATGGAGAGCGAAACCCCGCATATACAATCTCTATGGTACCGAGTCCCTGTGATCTGACTCTATGGTACCGAGTCCCTGTGATCTGACTCTATATGGTACCGAGTCCCTGTGATCTGACTCTATATGGTACCGAGTCCCTCTGATCTGACTCTATGGTACCGAGTGCCTCTGATCTGACTCTATGGAACCGAGTCCCTCTGATCTGACTCTATGGAACCGAGTCCCTCTGATCTGACGCAACCTTTTACCTCACGTTATCCTCTTTAAATGTAACAAATTTGAAGTCCTTACGATGTAATGTTTTCGAGAAATATGCAAATGCAGAATCTGCCAATATCTGAAGTGCCCCCAAATAGCTAGTGAATTGTTAGACATTTAGTTTAATACCAATGTAACAACACCTCAAAACATGACGACGGGGAGTCCATAGTCTGCTGCAATAAGCCCAGAAATATTCAACACATTGTCAGTGACAATTACTTCCCCTGTTAAGACCACGGGCTATTGCACATTTTATCACATTCCGCAAAACGATGCATATGCTAACAAATAAAATTAATTTTAAGGCTTAATTGATCTTTTTGTCATTGTAATAGTCGAAACAATTTTGACACTATATCATAGACTAAGAACTGAAAAATATAAATATAAATATTTTTAATTAAAATATCTATTCATCAAGATCTTTTAAAGTGCGTCATGTGGTTAAAAAAATGAACTAATTTTTGATGTAAGAAAAATTACATTTCTTTGTAACTTACAAACAGGAACGAATGACACTTATGTAAAGCTATATGGAATAATTGTATAAGTATAGTGAAAGTAAATGTTACTTGCGTAAGCTTATACATGTAATGTCAAAGAAACAAAGAATGAGATTGATCTCTGTCTGATATGCATGTTATGTAGACCTTATAAAACATGTAATTCTAAATAACCAGATTATTCCACGGGCTGTGAAATTCATCCCGGGAAACCAATATTTCAACAACCTGATTATTCTCTAATTGAATATGTAGCCGCAAAAAGACTGCATCGTCCTCGACTCAAGCAAATTATAAGTCCGTATCCTTGAAGCCATTCCTCTCTGCTCTTATTAACATATTATAGGCCTATCTATTTACCGATAGGCCTACTTGATAGGCTTATTTGATAGGTAATCTATAGGGGTACATGGGGCAACACGGTACACTACACTTTGGTGCTATTATTACAACCCCTATTTTAAGAAATGTATTTCCAAACATACATTTACCCTGATAGGAGCTGAACTAAATTTAGCTTTGAGCGACTTGACGGGTTTCCAGTAGGCCTACCAAGGACTACGTGTAGTATGGGGGAGAAATGGACCCGCTGTTCCATTTTGCCCCAAAGCTTAATTTGTATATTATAGTATGCAGTGAGATAAATAAAACCCATTCCCCATGTCGTATTTTAAACTTTTGGAGGAACATTATCAATAACTCGTTAATGGTTAATGCTGAAGTGCACCATCATGAAATCAGTTTACTACCCATCGAATGATGCGCTCGCCATGCGAATAATATATTAGATTGTATTCACATATAATAATGGTAAAGTTAAAACAAACCGGTTCGTTGTTCAGGACACAAAAACTTTGGAAAATTGTGCTTTATATGTAAATATTTAGCAACGAAGCACGGGCTTAATTAAAAAACAAACACATATTGGCTATATGAAATGGATAGCTATATCACCAATCTGCATTACAATCTGATCTGGTGAGCTTTGTTTGTAGAGTTTCACCAATTAATCAGGAGCGCTCACTTATTTTAATAAACAACTTTGGAACTTTCATTATTACAAACAAGCTCAGTCTATACCAGCACATGTATAGTCTAGTCAATATGACCCACCACAAATTTCAACACAATGTTTTGGCATTTCAATGTGGTCTCTGGGGTAACATATTAAAAATGCAACCGAAGGCAACTTGGGGAAATATGCCTTATTTGCATAAATCCAATATGGCCGCCGATATTCCGAAGGAAAATCATTCAGATCATAAACCAAATGTTAAGCAATCTATATTAAAGGTCTTCCCAAATGTGTTTTAAATCAGATTTGAAGTGACTCAATTCAAAAGGTAATATTGCCAACTAATTTTAAAAAAATACCCCGTATTTTTCCGATTCTTAGATTGTTTTTTTTTCGCTTACAAACTTGCAACTTTGAAAACAAGTTATTCAAGCTGTGACGTAGGCAGGGGAAATTTCCGTCCAAACAATCGGAGT
>JAVFBX010198098.1:0-12842 GCA_034783855.1 Mopalia kennerleyi | reverse complement strand
CACTATAAATGCACACAAATCTGCTGGACCCACCATCACCACTATAAATGCACACAAATCTGCTGGACCCACCATCACCACTATAAATGCACACAAATCTGCTGGACCCACCATCATCATCTAGATCTAGATTTATCACATTGAAACGCTAAAACAACCATTACCCAGTAGATTTCTTCAGACAGGCGATCAACAACAAAACTCTCCGCCAAACACTCCGCAAACAACACGAAATAGCTGCATCTTATGGAGGCAAGACAAGGTCTGCGGTGAAACCATAATCAGCCATGCTCACTCTATATTACCTATGAACCAGAAGTTGTCACCCATCACGAGTAATACCTTCGACGGGCGAACTGGACATTGACATTTAGAAGTTTATTACAATTATTGGAGGCAATCTGACTGTCAACTGATTTTCAACTTTAAAACACAATGAACGTGGCTTAATTCTTCTTCCGATAAATTGCCAAAAAAGTCTAGCACGTCGGCCCAGGACCTAATTTTTTTCCTGCAGGTGTAGAGGCGGTGCTTGTAATTGTAGATGATAAGTCAATTAATTGAGTTATTTGTACGTTGACATTTTTGTCTGATCGTCGAAACATGCTAACGCAGAAGTTCACAGCGACATCAGATCGTGTGAATTGTGTCACGCTGTCTTTCATGATAGCCTGTCCATTATCGCCCAAACAAAATCCAAACAGCACATATAAAGAATCATCAAAAAACAACAGATTAACGTGTGAAAATAATGTTGAAAGAAAGCTGAACGTTGACCTTCTACGTGTTGTCGGCTCGATCGTCGTTGTAAACAATCTCACAGCCGATGGTTACATGCTCCCTTATACAAGCCACTCTTGTAAAAAGCATATGCGACACTTAACTGTATGAAGACTTAAGAGGAGTAAGGGTGCTGTTATATATTCCCTTAAAGTAACACGAGCCCCCACTATTCTCATACTGAGGGATCAAAATACCCACAGATTGCTTTCAAACAAACATGAACAAAAACCATCATGCTAATTGAAACCATCCAAACCCAAAGATTAAAGCATAAAATCAATAGAGATTCCGGCTTCCCTTCAGTACATAGACAATATACCTAACAGTGTTAATCCCATCTGTTATCTAGCTAATTATTTTACATTAAGTTTTGTTGGCTGCAAAGGACACAGAAAGTAATGGGATTATACTTTATCAAGAGATAGCCTTAACCAATGCAGGTATAGGCCCGAGGACACCATCAATCTTGAAGTTATCGACGGGTTCTATATATAAGAAACATTAAAATGATTGTCTCACAGTTCCCAATTTTGATTACAACAGTAACAGTTACTCTGGTATATTGTTTTCACTTCCGATACCATGATCCTATCTATTTATGTACAATAACACCTGACTTCCTCTGTATGTCCTTATACTAACCCCCTATGTATTATTAAGATGGTAGAGCCGAGAATTTTGTTTGGTTATACGAGGTTATCTACTTCTGGTTAATAAAGACCTATTTATACCTTACGAAAGAGAGAAAGCCGTTGTTATAAAATAAACAAAATCTTGTGCATGTCTTATCAGTAATCAGTTTCACTGTTACTTGACGTATAAATTAAAGTAGTATCTCTTCACCAAAATATACCACCAATGTATTTAGCCTAACGCTTTGATGTGGACACTCGTACGTTCTTTGTATTACAGACATAGTTCAAACTGAAAGTGAGTCTACGAGGTAAGGGTGATAGCGGAACGCGAGCATGCCGGCCATGATAGGCTATATACGGTATCAAATCGATAAAATCTTCTCTATATCTGTACAGTCGCCTAATACTCCCTGCAGTTCATGTCACATCGATCTATAAACAAGACGGTCGCCCAGCCTAGGAATTATACTGTTTTAGCAAAAACACTAACCGTTCAGTCAGGAATGAGGTGAACGAGCAATCCACAAAAAAGTATTTATCATTATTTACAAGCATGGTAATTTATCAACAATTACAAATACGGCCTTTAAGATACAATCTACATTAAGTATGGTACCATCTCGGAAACAAAACATCCCCTCAGTTAATTCTAAATAAATTAATAGATAAACATTTTTATAGTGGTTGTTCGCTTAAGATGTTCACGATGGATACTACAAGCGGTTGTATCCTCGCGTTTAAAATATCTTAAACTGTTTAACAAGTTTCATCTAAAAAAAATTTCAAATATTAATTCGGAGCCAAAGCCATCTGATCAAGTATAAATTGATTCATTTTAATATCATTTATTCATCTATCCATAACTTTAATAAACGTTAACTGAACCCAATACTCTAATTTTCCGCATACGAATATAAAGTAAACGCATACATGTACTTTAACTTCGAAGTTTATCTCAGTAAAATGGTGTTACTGTGAAGTATGACCACACAGTAACACCACCAGTAAATGGTGTTGATCGATCACCTTATAATGTAATGTAACTAAGAATACACAATCTTAGTTAAATCTGAAAAAGTGTTGTTTTTAAGCACAGTAGCTTGTAAACATTTATATTTTCCTTTAAAAACACATTTACACAATTGCTCCAAACCCTTATTCCAGTGAGATCAATTTTTAAATACATGAATACGTATTTTAAATGTAGAGAAAGAAATATCCTCTTGCCTATCATTGGGTATATATCTTTTTGAACAGCAATAATAATTGATTGTGAATGAAATTTTGAACGATAAACATAGAGAATAGACATTGTTAATACACATTTGCAAACAATCCACCCAGAGATAAACATAATACATATAAAGGGATCCTATACGTATGCTTATGGATCTTCACAAAACACATTAACAAAAAAAGAACGCGTACATGGACAATTGATCGCTCTATACTCACACACACATACCAATCCAATTGTATTTTTTCTATTTTGTTTTATCAAAATTGTGGAGTTAGTTATTTAAATACGCTATTTCGTATTCCATATTATATGGCGCCTTAACATAGTTTATAAATGCATTCAATCTTAAGGTTTTAAATTTATTTTTATAAATATACTTCTCAGCTTAAAGTGTAATCAGATTTAGTAGCTGATCTTGTCTACCTGAGCACATGGTAATCTGTTGGTTAACCTCGCTTTGATTGTGTTTTGTAGCCAGAGCAGAATCTTCTGCCAGAAAACCTAGCTTTGATTTTGTTTTGTAGCCAGACCAGAACCTTCTGCCAGAAAACCTAGCTTTGATTGTGTTTTGTAGCCAGACCAGAACCTTCTGCCAGAAAACTGTTACAATTGGAGAATGTAGAAATAAATGGTTTCCCTCTCAATGCTACAAAACTAACAAAGATCATTTCCCCTTTTCCCAATAGTATGGAGAAAAGAGTCAATACACGTTATTCGGTGCAGAAGTTCGACTGAAAGTTTCGTTATTTGATCTCTTTGGTACATTGCAAAGGGGTTAGTAATAAGGTTTTTTGTATTGGTGTTGGAATTGTTATCGCGCCAGTATGTCAATATGTCATTGTATTGTCACCAACCTTTCTGTGGCTTTATGAGTATTTCCAGCTGTAGTCCGACACGAGGACGATACATTCCCAATATGACAGAGTCAGTTGATATTTTTGTTGTGAAACTTGGTGAAATACAACCACATCTATGTTATTAACAGAAATATACTTGGCACCAAGGCTCTAAAAGAGCTCACCTAATCCGCCAATGAAAGGGAATGCATTCAGTTCGTCTTCAATAATATGTTTGGATAAAGCCCGATAGAATAATAAATTGATGTATAGTGATCTGAACTGACAATATCCCTCTTGTTTCATGCTGTGTGATATGCACACAAACTTATAGAATAATCTGGCTTTCAATGTGGAGTTATGGTGTTTAACGCAAATTTATTTGAAAAGCTCGTTACAGTAATTAATATGCATACAATGAACTAAACAGATAATATCCCTCTCCTCTCATGTTGTATGACATTTACCCCAAGTTTTAGGAACATCGGGTTATTCAGTTTGGCTATATAGTGCTTGGAGCAAATTGTACACCATTTCCTCTAAAACAGTATCAACTAATTAGCCTAATTATAATGCACATAATTCCATATAATTGTTATCATCTCTTCTTTCCGGTTAGTCAAACTGTGTGTCAATTTCAGATAAATTTTCTAAGTAGATTTATAAGTTGCCAAATTATGCAATGGTGGCCATTTTATTCATCAAATGTGGGGCTGTCCATACCAATTCCTCATCTTTTGGAGAGAAAGTCTCAGTACAAACTTCAAGTTATTTGGAGGATTTGTTGTCATGTTTAAACCACATAGGCATCAATATTGTACAATTGTGCAGCGGAGGAAATATTATTTTGTGCAATTCGGTGCAATGTAATCCCTTACTTCGTCTTAATAGAAGAAAGCTAAATTCCAAGTTAATCGCTGTATTTGTTCCCAAACTATCATGTTCGCACAACAGAACAGCAAATATTGTAAAACGAGGCAATGGCAGCCATTTTGGTTTACGGAATTTGGTGAAATGCAATCCCATCCGTTGTTTAAATAGGAGGAAGCTATATGTCAAGTTTCAAGTTAATCCATGAATGCATTGTCAGTAATGAACGTTGCAACATTATGCAATGACAGCAATTGTGTGAAATGCAATCCCTTCCGTCATCGTAACAGGAGGAAGGTACATACCACCCTTATTATAGTAGGGCAGTAAAACCATCACACAGACTACTTGTATCTATATTTGGGGAATAGGGGCAGTAAAACTATCACACAGATTACTTGTATCTATATTTGGGGAATAGGGGCAGTAAAACCATCACACAGATTACTTGTATCTATATTTGGGTAATACCCATCACAACTCGAGATTAAGATCTAGTTAGAAACTTCACTCTAAGTTTTCTAAAACATGAGTTCATTCATCGATTTGGACATCCCTGTGAAAGTGTTGTTACCGTTTAGAACTGTAATAGAATACCGAGAGAACTAAAACCTGTATCTACAGTGAGAAACATCAAACAGCCTACCCCTATCTATATTCTAGAACATCATTCATCGGTTTTAATAAATCAACATTCCTGTACCAGCTAGTGGGATTAACTTCTCAAAAGATATATCAGGAGAATATTGAAAAATAAAATCTCAAACGGCATATCAGTATGAATAAGCTATTCAGAGACCGAGTTCGGTTTCCGGTATCAACACACGACATCTCTATAGCTATATCTATATCTATATCAGCAAACCGGTTCAGTAAAATCAACACACGGCATCTCTATATCTATATCTATATCTATATCAGCAGAACAGTTCAGTAAAATCAACACACGACATCTCTATATCTATATCTATATCAGCAGAACAGTTCAGTAAAATCAACACTCGACATCTCTATATCTATATCTATATCAGCAGAACAGTTCAGTAAAATCAACACACGACATTTCTATATCAGACAAATAGTAACAAGGACATATACAGTCTCTATATATATCTATATTAATAGTGAGAGAAACACAGCAATACACGTCATCTCTATATCTATATTAGATACCATAGCATGTTATTTTACTGATTGGGCCTTGGAGGGTATACAGAGGTAGAGTTACAATGTCCCTGAAGGACGAACGAGCACAGTAATCCCCTGTAAACGTGCACCTTCCCAGTTGACATGGGCACTAAGTGGCATGTGGAATGAAAAGTCATGCATAGTTAATGAAACTGCGACGACTGATTTGTGTTTGTTAACAGACAGCCTTTATATGATTGGAAAGATCAAGTCTGTATCTCTAATTAATTTAGAGCATTGCAACAACACACAGTCCGTCTGCCAACCATATAAGTAGTTATATCTATAACAGCTGGACCCCAGTAACTAATTACCCCTGATATGATGACCGGACGTGAGCGAAAATGGGGAGAGAATTATTTCGGTGAAACAACTCTATCACAAACTAGTAGTGGGCCGCTGGGACCAATACACAACGCATGACTAATTGTGACGCCAGGGGCCCATTCCCATTGAGCCTAGGTCACGAACAACGTTAGATAACTTAGTGACGCCAGGGGCCCATTACCATTGAGCCTAGGTCACGAACAACGTCAGATAAGCTGGAGTTTGTTCACCATTGTAAAATAGAGGGGATTAGATTTACCATTGTAAGATACGACGCATTTGATTTAAACTCGTAATAAAAGATAAAATTGATTTAACATTGTAATGTTAAATATAATTGATTCCCCATAGTAAGGTACGGTGGATGGCATTCACCATTACAATATTAGGTGGCTCTGATTCAACATTTGTAAAAAATGGTGGATTTGAGTCAACATTTGTAAGATAAGGTGGATTTGATTCACCATTGTAAAATATGGTGGATTTGATTCACCATTGTAAAATATAGTGGATCTGATTCATCATTGTAAAATATGGTGGATTTGATTCACCATTGTAAGATATACTGGATTTGATTCACCATTGTAAGATAATGTGGATTTGATTCACAATTGTAAGAAAACTGGATTTGATTCATCATTGTAAGAACTGGTGGATTTGAATCACCATTGTAAGATAAGGTGTATTTGATTCACCATTGTAAGATTTGGTGGATTTTATTCACCATTGTAAGATATACTGGATTTGATTCACCATTGTAAGATCTGGTGGATTTGATTCACCATTGTAAGATATACTGGATTTAATTCACCATTGTAAGATATACTGGATTTGATTCACCATTGTAAGATAAGGTGGATTTGATTCACCATTGTAAGATATACTGGATTTGATTTAGCATTGTATAGATAAGGTGGATTTGATTCAGCATCGTATTGATAAGGTGGATTTGATTCCCATTGTAAGATAAGGTGGATTTGATTCACTATTGTAAGATATACTGGATTTGATTCCCCATTGTAAGATATACTGGATTTGATTCACCATTGTAAGATAAGGTGGATTTGATTCAGCATTGTGTAAATAAAGTGGATTTGATTCACCAGTGTAAGATATACTGGATTTGATTTAGCATTGTATAGATAAGGTGGATTTGATTCAGCATTGTATAGATAAGGTGGATTTGATTCACCATTGTAAGATAAGGTGGATTTGATTCACCATTGTAAGATATACTGGATGTGATTCACCATTGTAAGATAAGGTGGATTTGATTCACCATTGTAAGATCTGTTGGATTTGATTTACCATTGTAAGATCTGGTGGATTTGATTTACCATTGTAAGAAAAGGTGGAATTGATTCACCATTGAAAGATCTGATGGATTTGATTCACCATTGTGAGATCTGCTGGATTTGATTCACCATTGTAAGATAAGGTGGATTTGATTCACCTTTGTATACATAAAGTGGATTTGATTCACCATTGTATAAATAAGGTGGATTTGATTCAGCATTGTGTAGATAAGGTGGATTTGATTCAGTATTGTATAGATGAAGTGGATTTGATTCACCATTGTAAGATATACTGGGTTTGATTCCCCATTGTATAGATAAGGTGGATTTGATTCACCATTGTAAGATATGATGGATTTGATTTATCATGGTAAGATATGGTGGATTTGATTCATCATTGTAAGATAAGGTGGATTTGATTCACCATTGTAAGATAAGGTGGATTTGATTCACCATTGTAAGATCTGATGGATTTGATTCATCATTGTAAGATAAGGTGGATTTGATTCATCATTGTAAGATAAGGTGGATTTGATTCACCATTGTAAGATAAGGTGGCTCTGATTCACCATTGTAAGATAAGGTGGATTTGATTCACCATTGTAAGATAAGGATGATTTGATTCACCATTGTAAGATAAGGTTAATTTGATTCATCATTGTGAGATAAGGTGGATTTGATTCATCATTGTAAGATAAGGTGGATTTGATTCACCATTGTAAGATAAGGTGGATTTGATTCGTCATTGTAAGATATACTGGATTTGATTCACCATTGTAAGATATACTGGATTTGATTCATCATTGTAAGATAAGGTGGATTTGATTCATCATCGTGTAGATAAGGTGAATTTGTTCAAGGTTATAAGAAACGGTGTATTTGATTCACCACATCAGCATTACGAGATTTTACGATTAGGTAGATTTGAGTCATTATTGTAAGGTACATATACGATGGATTTGTTTCAGCATTGTATAGATAAGGTGGATTTGATTAATCATTGTACAGATAAGGTGCATTTGATTCACCATTGGAAGATATAATGGATTTGATTCAGCATTGTATAGATAGGGTGGATTTGATTAATCTTTGTATAGATATGGTGGGTTTGATTCAGCATTGTATAGATAAGGTGGATTTGATTTAGCATTGTATAGATAAGGTGGATTTGATTCAGCATTGTATATTTGATTCAGCATTGTATAGATAAGGTGGATTTGATCAGCATTGTATAGATAAGGTCGATTTGATTTAGCATTGCATAGATAAGGTGGATTTGATTCAGCATTGTATAGATAAGGTGGATTTGATTCAGCATTGTATAGATCAGGTCAATTTGATTCAGCATTGTATAGATAAGGTGGATTTTATTCAACATTGTATAGATAAAGTGGATTTGATTCAACATTGTATAGATAAGGTGGATTTGATTCAGCATTGTATAGATAAGGTGGATTTGATTCAGCATTGTATAGATAAGGTGGATTTGATTCAGCATTGTATAGATAAGGCTGATTCTTTATTTATAAGTAAAAAGCCATGGAGAGGGTCTGACAGGCCGACAAACAATTTGTTGAAGTGGAGTGGATGCGGAGTTAATCAATCTCTTCACGCATGGCTCACAACGACTTTTGTTAAACAAGAAATCTATATAACGATGGAAGAGCCTTAATCGAGTTTTGTAACATCTGTTGAAACGAATAAAAGCAGGCTGAAGCTGCGTACAGTGTGAAGGTATGCTAAAAAGATAATCTTTGCCAAACATGCAGTCACCAAACGTGACCGCCAATTAAACGGTAAATTGGTCAGAAAATAGCTGACCGGGTCGTGTCACACGGGAGTATTTACAATCAAAGATGGCTTATGCAATTGTTCTGTTTACTAATAGAATGTGGCTTTGTCATTGCCATGTCCGTAAGCTAACGGCGAGGGACTCGCTGAATGTAACACGTGGGCTACTCTTAAATCGCAATTAATGATGATAAATTTAACATGTCATGTATCCCATCCGAGTGAAGTGTTGTCATTCGGTTAAAAAGAACATAAATATTAGAGCAACAGGAGCACACGTAAGAACATACCTGACGAATATTAGAGCAATAAAAAGGAGTGTGTGCGCACACCTGCCAAATATAAGAGCAATAAGCAAGCATCAAAAACCGTGTGCACATACCTGAGGATGACAGGGCCATGGCTCGGCTGGTGAATTGAAGGGACACCAACACAGGTGTAAATCTATTCCAAAATTTAAACACGTCACCTGGTAGGAGAAGAAAATTCTGTTAAATGGGAATCCAAAAGTATGAGAGCAATGCGAATGGTGAATGATGAACAGAATGAATTTAATCAAACAGGTATAAACAAGAGAGAAGGGAACCTTACCTGCCATACATTTGTAACTGGTTAGGTACAGGATAGAGAGCAATCGGAGGACTACGGGCACCATACAGACATGGAGGCAGTGGTGCTAACACAGTCTTGTCCAATGTGATCCTGGAACGATACACACACTCTTCTCATAAAGCCCAGTAGAAGGAGAGATTTCTGGTGACATGGGAGTCTTGTCTTGGTTTAACATGCATGGCGAGCCTCAACATCAGAGTGCCTGGCTAAAGAGCTCCAGGGTCCGCGGTCTTATCTGTACTGACAACCAGGCCGTACGTCGCGAACACCAGGAGGATCAGAACAGTCGATACGCCTGTGCTAAATGAAACACTATGAACTGTAAACTGCAGTTATAACAGAATAGCGTCTATCGGTTCTTCATCTTCTACAATAGACGGAAGTGTGTAAGAGACATGATGATTAAGCCAAGCAGCCGAATTGGGAGTGAATATGTCATGTCTGAAACCTATGGATGTCAAGAGTGGAGATCTGAAGAGAGGCTGGCACAACGCCTAACGCACCTTAACCAGCGGATTGCCGTGTATGTATGGCTTGTCAAAGTAAACATCAGATGGAATGATTAATCTACCGCTGACCAATGAAAGCCAAGCTCAGCGGCAGCCAAACCTGTTCGGATAAATGACAGGAATATCGCCTTGAGTACCAAGAACGTGCCGTATAATTTGAGTAGAATAGCAATTGAAACGTTGGGATTATTGAATCTCTGCAAGAATAGGGGATAAAGTGTAGGCGTGTGGGTCACCTGCGTGCGTGCGTATGTGTGTATGTGTCGGGCGGGCGAGCGGTGGGGGGGGGGGGGGGGGGGGGGGGGGCCCCCCCCCCCCCCCCCCCCCCCCCCCCCCCCCCCCCCCCCCCCAACTGACACTGATTAGCAATGGTGTACTAGGTTGAAATACTACCATCACCTATATATATCCTGTATTGATAATGATTTAAAGTGTATTTTTACATATCCCTTCATTCTGTGTAATTAAAAAACTGTTTGGACTTAAGAGTGGGGTCACTAATAACCTACAACTGTTTTCCCGCCACAGAATCCTACAACAGGTAAACCAAATGGTATCAAACTTAACAGAGAACAAACGAGTATTGTGTATTAAGGAGGTTTAGTTGTAAGCCTAGTCGTTAAAGTTCCATACTGCACTTGAATTTAACGATTAAAAAAAAATGATTTAGCGAGGAGCGCTTTGAACAGTTTTGTGTGCATTACAAATCATTTAGCTGCCTCTTTTTGCTCCTTTGCCGCCTATATATACCGTGGAATTAATGTCGTATCTGTCAAGCCAAACTGAAAGTCCTTCTTTAAAAATAAAATAAAAATGTAATTATATTTTTGGGGTTTTTTTTCGGCACACTCTACTTTTGTCTTTATACTGTCAGTTTTTAAATTATATTTTGTGACAATAACAATGAAAACATTAAAGGGTTTCTAAAATGTATGTGTTTTAGGTACTGTAGCTGAAGTTAAAAAAGTATTGTCGAAACCATTTCATCCACAACAAGTAAGCATAACAGAGTTGTATTTCATATTAATGTGTTCAGCGCAACAGCTCAGCTGACCTAATCTTTTTGCCTAATTTAAGTGTCAAATTAATGTCATAAAATTTTCCCTCTTTGTAAACCTTTCAAAATATCGATGAAATGTGAAAAGGCTTCCCGGAGATTGAACATTTTTATTCGAAGGAATGTATAAAAAAACTTGCAAGTATATAAAGCTATTTGTTCTTAATGCAAAACCCCTTAATTTCATTGTAAAAGCAATACTTCATCTGAAGCAATAATGTTCATCTTAATAACTGTTTATGTGTGTAGTTCAACTTGTATTTTTTCTTTAATATTGATGTAGTTATTGTCATCCTAAATTTAGCGGAAATTGTCCTATTGGTTTTGGATTTGCTGAAACATTAAACCTATTATGGAAGCTGAATTGGCAGTTGGTTAAACTTGTTATAAGTATCTAACACCACAACGCAAAATGCAGCGAATGTATTCCGATTCATCAAGGCCCCCATTATATTATTATGTTAAATGTATGGCAATTGCAAAAACAATTGATTCATAGTTCACTTACATACAAATCTAACGCGAATCCACTACCGTCTGTTTACCAAGGGCGTAAATATCCCCATACGCTTACTCCTTTGTAACAGTCGGACTGAGCACTGTTAATTCTAGGAAAATATTTAATTGAACGCCATATTAAGGACGTTTAATCATGAAGACTGTCTCTGTTAAAACCCGCCATTTAATACATTGTAACATTCGACAATCAGATAAAAGACATCCAGGTTTGATTTTTGTGTGATTAAGTTGGTGCTCAGGCCACAATCTTAAGGTCATTTCACTTATAAATGTGGTATACAAAATACTTGTATTAAACTTAGTTGTGTTTAATGTTGAATCCTCCTACAGACTCCTTCATGTTACCTTGTGTCGTATATACTGCTGACTTCCTATTTACAGGTTTTATATTCCTATATTTTCAGTTGAAACTCTATAACCGTTAGTTTTTTTTATGACCAAGTCCAACGCAAAATATAACAACTAATACATTTTGCGTCTTCACTCCAATATACATTAACCCAATGTGCATAATTTAATGTCCGCAAATGGTGTTTCGACGCGCAAAGTAACATGCATATATATCTGGATAAAATACGGACCAGAATATCATCAACCATTGAAATACCTATTACGTATTCCGTTGTCGATTTATTTATGGTTGAACCGTGCCAGAATCACCAGTGAGCTGACTCGGGATCATCTTATACAGTCTCGGTTTATACGTTACATAGAGTTCTTCAAAACACAGCAGATATTCACAAAATTTGCATAGCACGATAGGAAACCAAAAGGCTTTTCCGACCAAGAAGATTTTTAGTTTGTACTTTTAAAAAAAGCAAAGCAGTAAACTACCCCCAAACGATAAAGAAAATAAATAAGGAAGCAATCAAAGAGACAAACGAACGAACAAGCAATCAAAGAGACAAACAAACGAGCAAGCAATCAAAGAGACAAACAAACGAACACGCAATCAAAGAGACAAACGAACGAACAAGCAATCAAAGAGACAAACAAACCAACAAGCAATCAAAGAGACTAACAAACAAACACGCAATCAAAGAGACAAATAAACGAACAAGCAATCAAAGAGAAAAACAAACGAGCAAGCAATCAAAGAGAATAACGAACGAACAAGCAATCAAAGAGACAAACAAACGAACACGCAATCAAAGAGACAAACGAACGAACGAGCAATTAA
>JAVFBX010198087.1:0-12842 GCA_034783855.1 Mopalia kennerleyi | reverse complement strand
GGATTAGGCCTTTATTTAGATCATTGGATGGAATTATAAAGGGAAAGATGGCCGGAGTAAAGAATACCCGGAAACACGATGAAGGCGATAAAGATAATCGAATGGATGATATTCGAGAAAAGATGGCCGGATTGATCATGATCGAAAAGAGACAGAAGAAAAGTTTAAGATCACACTGAAGATGATTGCTTGGAGGATAATCGAATGGCCCTGATAAAGACAAAGGGATAGAGATAGTCTTGGTGAAGACGATAGGATTGAAGATCACCGTCCTTAAGATGAAGATCAGGTTGAAGATCGTCGTTTTGAAGATAATTTCTGGCAGGATAATCGAATGGCCCTGGTGGAGACGAAGAGATAGAGATAGTCTTGGTGAAGATGATAGGATTAGAGATCACCGACCTTAAGATAAAGATCGGTTTGAAAGATCCCCGTTATAAAGATAAAGGTGGGGTTGAAGATCTTCATTGTGAAGATGATTGCTGGGAGGATAATCGAATGGCCCAGGTGAAGACGAAGGGATAAATATAACCTTGGTGAAGATGATAGGATTAGAGATCACCGACCTTAAGATAAAGATCGGGTGAAAGATCACCGTTATAAAGATAAAGGTCGGGTTGAAGATCGTCGTTGTGAAGATGATTGCTGGAACGATAACCGAATGGCCCTGGTGAAGACGAAGGGATAGAGATAATCTTGGTGAAGATGACGGGATTGAAGATCACCGTCCTTAAGGTGAAGATCGTCGTTGTGAAGATAATTGGGTGAGAATGATAGATGTGAACGTGATTGGGTGAGAATGATAAATGTGAAAATGATTGGGTGAGAATGATAGATGTGAAGATGATTGGATGAGAATGATAGATGTGAAGATGATTGGGTGAGAATGATAGATGTGAAGATGATTGGATGAGAATGATAGATGTGAAGATGATTGGATGAGAATGATAGGTATGAAGATGATTGGGTGAGAATGATAGATGTGAAGATGATTGGATGAGAATCGGATAGATGTGAAGATGATTGGATGAGAATGATAGATGTGAATATGATTGGGTGAGAATGAAAATATGAAGATGATTGGATGAGAAAGACAGATGTGAAGATGATTGGGTGGAAATGATAGATGTGAACATAATCAGAGGAAAGATGATTTGATTGAAGGTGATCAAGGCTAGGTAACCAAATTATTCGGCAGAAGGTTACTGAGGCGAAAATGGTTGAAATGGTGATGGTGCTCAGTGAATGTTATCAAGTTGAAGATAACCGGAATTAAAATCATCAGGTTGACGGTGGAGTTTCTTCGTGTTGTTGGTTATCGAGGTGAATAAAATCAGGGCGAAGATAATCGGTTAAAGGGGATCGTGGGTTATATTGTCGATTATAAAGGCGAAGATAATAGGTATAAAGAATGATGATCGTGGTTATTGTTGATCATAAAGGCGAAGATAATAGGTATAAAGAATGATGATCGTGGTTATTGTTGATTATAAAGTCAAAGATAATAGGTATAAAGAATGATGATCGTGGTTATTGTTGATTATAAAGTCAAATATAATAGGTATAAAGAATGATGATCGTGGTTATTGTTGATTATAAAGTCAAAGATAATAGGTATAGAGAATGATGATCGTGGTTATTGTTGATTATAAAGTCAAAGATAATAGGTATAAAGAATGGTGATCGTTGTTATTGTTGATGTTGAATGTGAAGACAATCCGATCGTGGCCTCTGATGAGGATTGTTGATTGATTACGCGTTATGAAGCGTTGGTTATCGGGGTTTAAATTATCCAATAGGGATGAAGTGTACAATCGGTGTTGTTCCAATGACAGTTTTCAACACTTTGGCATAATTGGTTATTACAGTCAATGGTAACTACGCAGGCTTCCTAAAACAGGTCTCTTATACAGTTGTTCTGGTGGGAGGCTTTAATGGGCTCGGAGGTAAAATGGCTTGCAGTAGTAGAAGTAGATCATCATGACCTAAGGGGCGAATAGTGATATATAGGAGATAAGATGATCGTAGTGATGATAGGATGACGTCGATCACAGTGAGGTGGTGAGGTGAACGTTGAAATTTCGGTTAAAAACTTGATACGTATGCATTGAGTGGGGTTAGCTGTTTTAACACATATTTTATGGACACTATGGTATAGTTTATCATTATATTCGTTTGTTCCCCTCAAACTCACTTTTATTGTCAAACGAAACTGGAATGAAAAGAGAACTGGGGAAATTGATGATATCATCGAGACTATGTGTATTTTTTATCTGTAACTTCGTGACATCGCAGGCTAGGGTTAAGTGACTAAGTAGCAAGCGACAGAGAGAAAGTTTTGTTCTGGCGGTCCGGTTGACATTTGAAGCTGCGGAAGGTTAAATCGGTTCCCATTACAGTGGGTTATAAAAGCGTCCTGTACACTACGAATTTGACACTGTCGTTGGACGAATGGTTTTATCTACCAGTTAAACTTCAGTTTTCACAGATTGTGATCGACATTGTTTGGACTAAGAAAGAGAACACTGTTGCTCTCGCCTGGCAACAATCATGCTGTGGAGTATGGAGAAATCAGCGGTTCTTGTCTTCACCGTGTGTCTTGTTGAGGTATGGCTATACATCAAGTTACCAATATAAATATATACGGTTAGACAAATCACTTTTATATAGTATAATAATGAGTTAAGACATACAACCAAGTGGCCCTTTGAAAACACTGCCATGTTGTGTTAGATACATACATATATAGGCCTGGATAATATGAGTCACAGCCACCGCGAGTGAATTGAAAACAACTGTTAAGCGTTAAAATTCAGTGTAGTATTCCTTAGAACGGGGGGCAGGAGAAGCCAGATCTTATCCCTAAGCAGTCTCTACACGACAGATTAAGGGCATAGATCGGATTTCAATTTGTCCTATTCCACAGATGGCAATTTCAAAAGTTCATCATAGTTTCTCTCCGTAACTCCAACACCACAAATATACAGTAGTGATATTTTTATATTTGGCCAAAGCATTCTAGTCGGTTACTTTACTGAACTCTGCCACAATGCAACCTATGTTTTGTCGGAGAAAAATACTGACAAAAACAAGACAACTGAATCTAGCGCAATTCTGGTATACCTTATAGATCTTTACATTCATATACCAGTACCAAAGAAAGAAATGAGGCCCTTCATCATCGGAAATACATCTCCAATGTCCTCCATTTTGTTTAACTTCTGATAGTCTTGCACTTCTCTAGCAAAACGACAATTGTTGTATAGTTTCGAATGCTGCATCTTTATTTTTTAACAACGTTTGATATGGATTTTTTTTACCAAAACGTCTAGTAATAGACAATGATATCAATAACTCCGCGAGAAAACTGGCCTATACCAAGCCCCGAAATTACCTATAGCTAACTTTGCCAATCTTTCAAAAGTCATGTTCAAACGACAAATCAAAGAAAAAGGACATCAAATGAGTATGATCTACATTGAGAAATTCTACAATGTCAAATACGTATGATACAATGCCCTGAGGAATTCGTCGTCTTGTTTAAAACTAACCGAAGTACTAACCGATAGTCTGACACTTACGCAGAATGTCGGAATGAGGGTTGACACGAACACTTGCTCGAGGTTAAGGGGCTGAAGTGGAAAGGTCGACAGTTAAAGAAAATAAGTCATGTGCTCCAATTGCTAGATTTGCTATGGTTTATTATTATGAAAAAGGTTGAAATAAATAAAATAAAATTGATAAGCAGAACCCCTCGCGTGTTTTTTTTTTTATGAATTCGAGCCCACGGTAAAATCTGAAATGATCCGTTGTAAGTGTGTTCCGAAACATCAGGCACTGTGAGTTTCATGTCAGAACAAATCAAGTAGCCGTGTATAATGAACCGTTAGTGTGGAAATAGTAATAACTGGTACATTGTAGTGATTAAAATGAACGTCCAACAAGAGCTGTAGCTTATGTATATATAAATGACAATCGGCTAAAACTTTCCAGTGATACAAACTATATATCGATATATAGTGATGTGGACTACAAAATGTTTATTTTTATATCACCTTGGTAACAGATAAACATGGATACATCTCGGGTCTTATTCCAAAGATAAATTGTTTGTGTTAAAGTGGAATTATTATTTTAGATACTAATGACGCGCTTTTCTGTAATGGAATAAAATATATGCACACCAAAACGAAGTTTTCGAACACAATTCTTGTCAATATCTAGTTTTTAGGCATCGTGTTTTAGGGTTCACGCACTAGTGGTTCAAACATACACATTGAGAGATAATTCGGTTTATATTTTATCGTGTCGTTGATATAAATTGTAACATATATTTCCGTATTTCCCTATGTTTATAAAATAAAAATTGTCAACATTTGGCTTAAACGAAAATATTAGCATGTCAAAGTCCGTTGGGATAAGTCCTCAGCACATGAGAGTTATTAACGTATTATAACTGTTACTAGCCATATGTAGTCAAGCTTGGTCGAATTAAAAACAGAGGATGTAAACAGTTATACAGTTTTTAATAATGACCCTAAAAATCAAATCTGTTATAGCTATACGAATGAATAAAACATTATATAAGTAATGTTTAAAAATAAATTAACAGTTTTAATGTTATCATGGGGTAATAAAATTATAATAGGGTTTTGTTATTGAATGGTATTTTATTTTAGCCGAAGTCGCTGCTAGATTACGATAAAACAAATTATATTATTTCTGATATTTTCATTTTTTAACAGATGATCCAGTCCTCTGGGGTTATAGAAATAAGGTTTGTTAGATACTCACACAGATCTGGAAAAGGTTCAAATGGGAATTTCTGTGAATCCTTCTCATCGTGGATTAAACCCAGCAATAAATGTGACCCGAAATTTATTATTTGTGTGGACGATTTGCCTTCCTGGTGAGATTTTTTTTATGTGTGTATGTATGTATTTATGTATGTATGTATGTATGCATATGTGGTTACATGTTCTTTTTTTCTTTCTTTCTTTCTTTCTTTCACAGACGTGATTTGTAAACGCATTTCTGATTAGCTGCTTGTTCCTACAATAATCCAATCAAATATTTGCCTAATTTCCCTTGTGGCTCGAGGCAAGGGTGATCGCCTTGGGAAGATAGGAAAGGCAGAAAAGTTTACAAAGATCTTTTATTCCCCTTTTTCGTGGAAAGATGGTACCAACATGCAAATCAATTAACAATTTATCCCGTATTTGATAAATACGTTTGATTTTGTTATTTTCGTTTTGTCTGACGACCGATGCAAGATTACAGTACTTTGTCGACAACAGAATTACAACGGGACAATGGGATGTCTGCAGGATTATTTAAACAGTCAATTACCATTCTCTATAAGGTTTTCACCCGACATGTACTTATTCCATTAGTGAGAACAAGGTTGAAAGGTCACCAGGTATATTACAATAATCAAAATAATTCAATATTTCAGGTCACAAAGTTGTGGTCGTTATAAAAAGACAACGGGAACATTTCACGACCAGACTCAGATCTCTTTTGGCGACAGTATCGGTGGACTCGAAAATCCCATAAAGATTCCCTTTACCAATCTAAAGGTCAGAGGCTGGATAATTCCACCAAACGCATAAACTTATGAGGTCATTTAGGAATAACTCACTGATAAGATGTCACAGAGATTTACTGACTTTAAATTGAAATGCAAAAATTCGCATATGCCTGAGCGGCCCATCAACCCGGTCAAGTTTTGCTGTGAAAGTATTTTCAGACTTTTTCTAAGATTTCTGTTTACACCTGTGAGTGAAAACGCCCGCTATTAAAAATTTACTTAATACACACACACCCTGATTCGGTTCTGTGCATAGCGTACATTTGACCTCGATCGGAAGTTATGGGTGTTAGTGTAGGAACCCCATGAAGAGAGAATTTAGAACAAAGAAATTCAACTGTTAATCCAAACAATCAGTGTATTTAACCAAAGGGCCTCATTCAGCATTACGTCATTTGTGCACCTGGTCTGTTATAATCCGTCGATTTTAAAGAAACATTTCTTATCAATTAGAAATGTTTTACAATCAGTTAACTAAACAAACTCCCAATCGTACATCCGCCGGTGGTTTGACACATAGGCAATAGTCCCATAGCAAAGCCTTTAGGCTCTAGTTATTTTACATATGTGAAATTGTTTTTCACATAAGTGAACATCTTTTCAACATAAGAACAAAAGAATGCCACATATGTGAAAAAGAATTGTAATTAAGAAAACTAAAAGCCAAACTAATTCGACATATGAAGAATAAAGGCAGAAGTGATAAAAATGCTTGCCATAGTTAACAGCGTCATTCTTGCCTCTGGCTGAATAACAGTTTTGTTAAATGAAAAGGTCTTTCCTTGTGTGAGAGTACTAGTTTTTATATGCTATAATACTTGTATTACTGGTTAGCTAATAATGAGTTGGCATATATAATATCAAACTATTTCACTTTCTAAATCAGATGGGAATCCGAATTTTCATCACAATAGAAGATGAAGACGATAATGAAAATGACCACATTGATAACGTGGCAACTACATTGTATGAGCTCAACCCAGGACCTACCCGTGAACTGAGCTTAACAAACAGGGTGACGTAAGTATGGAGCACGTTTTCTGAGCAATGCTGCTATCGAGTTTAACAATGCCCTTATGTATAAACTTGTAAATTTATATTATTATCATTATTACTTATATTGTCGCTTCAGTGTTTAATTTGTACATTTTTACAATCACCAAGAATGTCGATTATTATTTGAGATTTGACGCGTTGACAAGAGCGCGAATTGTTTTTAGATTTTCTTTACGACTCCTTACTTCAAAGAACTGAAAAATTAGTTTTAGTTAATTAATTTTCAGATTAGTAATAACAGTTGGGCTTAAGTGCGACAATGGCTGGAGTGGATCAAAGTGCGCTACCTATGACCATTGTTTAAGAACCAACTGTTACAATGGTGGGACCTGTGAAAACCTTCCCGACCTGAACACTGCTGAGTGTCGATGTGCGCCTGGATTCACAGGTTTTTATTTTCTTTCTCAGATATTTATAAGCACTATATTCATTTATTCATTCATTCATAAGTATTTTTATTGAACTTGTATGTATTCCCTAGCACTAAACTTCATTTTTTCACGGTGGCAGCGATAGTTTTATAGAACTGGTCTCTGAGCATTATAAAATCACACCGGAAGAGATCACTTTATATAAAGATCACTTTAAACGCTTTTTTAAAATCATATTCTTATTTTTTGCGGTTTTCTTGATGAATGCGCGGTCAATCTATTTTCAAACGGTGGTAAGTAGATATTTATAAAATAATATTTATTCATGTAGAGCTTCTTTACGATTTTTTTTTTTTAAGATTTCTTTGCCTTTTTCCCCTTTTAGGTTCACGATGTAGAACTAATATTGATGAATGCCGAGTGAATCAATGTTTAAACGGTGGTTGGTGCACAGACGGTGTTAATTCGTTCACATGTAATTGCCGTGGCGGGTTCGTTGGCAGGATTTGTGAGACTAATGTTGACGATTGTGACCACAGTAGATGCCAGAACTCCGGGACATGTGTGGATGGGATCAATCATTATACGTGCTCATGTGTCAACGGATTCACCGGGGCCTTTTGCCAGATTGATATCGATGATTGTCTCAATCAGCAATGTGAAAACAATGGAACATGTATCGACGGTTTAGCCAGCTATTCTTGTCAATGCTCAGAAGGATTTTCAGGGTATTATTGCAAAGAGAATATAGACGATTGTATGGGACATGAGTGTTTAAACCAAGGGAGCTGTGTAGACGGTATTGCAACTTACTCCTGTCAATGTGTGCTTGGGTTTTCGGGAAATCGGTGTGAAGTAAACGACGATGACTGCCTTAATCATAAATGTCGAGATGGATCAGTCTGTAAGGACGGAATACACACTTACACATGTTTCTGTAGTTCAGGATATTCAGGAAGATATTGTGAGGTTAACATTGACGATTGTGTTAATCATGATTGCCAAAACGGTGCAACATGTTTAGACGGTGTTGCATCATACATATGCCAGTGCTCCAAAGGATTTTCCGGTAAACATTGTGGTGCAAATATTGATGATTGTATTAATCATGAATGTGAAAACAATGCCACATGTGTCGATGGAATGGCGACATATATCTGTGAATGTTTCCCGGGGTTTAATGGAAGCCGGTGTGAGATAAACATTGACGATTGCGTGGATCATGAATGTGACAACAGTGCCACATGTGTTGACGGCATTGCAGGGTACTCATGCGTATGCGGCCTTGGGTTCTCTGGATACCACTGTGAAGTCAATATTGATGATTGTGAGAACCACAAATGCCTGAATGGAGGATTATGCCTCGATGGCATTGCCAGCAATACATGCAGATGTCAGCGAGGGTTTTCGGGAGAGTTCTGTGAAGTGAATGTGAATGATTGTACGGACGTGAATTGTCATAGCAACGGGGTATGTGTCGATGGAATTGATGATTACACGTGTGACTGTTCTCTAGGATACACTGGCCTTCACTGTGAGACAAATGTAGATGATTGTATTGGCATCCAGTGCGAAAACGGCGGATCGCCTGTTGACGGAGTAAATGACTGTAGCTGTCTATGCAAAGCCGGGTTTTCTGGAAATCTCTGTGAGGTGGACGTGGATGACTGCTTAGAAGTTTCCTGTCAAAATGAAGGTAGTTGTGCTGATGGAATTGATAAGTTCACCTGTAATTGCATAGACGGTTTCACGGGGATGTATTGTGAAACCAATATAGATGATTGTGTAAGCTCAAATTGTCAAAATGGTGGGACATGTGTGGATGAAATAGCGAATTATGCCTGCGAGTGTGTCAGTGGATATTTCGGCACAAATTGCGAAAATGACACCGATGACTGTCTTGTTAAAGGTTGTCTAAACGATGGGAGTTGTGCGATTCAGGGGGATGGACTTTCGTGTCGTTGCCTAGGTGATTACACAGGACGTTACTGTGAAATACAATCAAATGACAACCTCTCCGATCCATGTCTCCATGGTGGAACGTGCATAGGTGACTCGAATAATTGCACGTGCACATGTACACAAGGTTTTACGGGACGTCGTTGTGAAACAAACTTGGATAATCAAGTCAGCCTTCCAATTTCTGGTCCAATCACAAAACAGTTGGCCCTTAGTCCAAACAAAGCATCTTTGGTGTTGAGCACACCTTCCAACAGACCAGAGGATGGTAAGTCCTAAAAAATTATATTATGTTATATCACGAAGGAAACTACCACCAAATATAAAAACAAACAGATAATTATTTGCAGTATCGCTTCAAGTTTATTACAAATTATGCTTATAACTTCGTACTATAGTTTAATAATTAGTCATATATTCAATGAAGTGAGTTCGTCTGTGTTTTGAATCGTACAACAAGCCCGAGGTGTTCCCGTGTTACTGATTTCATATACAACTACGAGAATGCATGTTTGATGTCTTTCAGACGGAGTAATGGTAAATTGGACATTAGCGATAGAGGGCACGCTTACAGATTCCCAGATGACCAAAGTGACGAACACTTTACAATCGCAGCTCAGTTCCGAACATGACATCCCTTTAGACAGCATCAATGTCCAGGCTTGGAACACGGCCACAGCTTACGGAAGTAAAGGGTAACACACTTTATACGTTATGCATGTATTTCTCTAAACACAATGAAGGATCGTTTACTTGCCTTTATCGACGGTGTAGCCCATCAATTTTGGCTGTTGGGGTCAACATTCTAAGGACGGTATTGTCTTCCAACTTGACGACTGTCATTTTGGTCTGGTTGTTGTCAACTGAATGGTTTCAATCCCTTGGCCAATAATTGACGTCGTCATGTTCGTTTGTCCGTCCGTCTGAACGCCTTTTTTATAAGATCCCACCAGCGAACGAAACTATAAATCCCTACATTTCGAACTATGATGTATTGTGGTGAGACAGTGAGCGCAATTGAAATTTGATGGATGTTGTCCGTAGTCAAAAGAGTTATTGCTTTTTCGTGGATGTTTTGTGATACACGGTTGTTAACGTGTTATGTGAATAACAGGACCTCGTAAAATTACAAAAGTTGGACTGAATATATACCTAAGCTACCACAGGAAGTCAGGAACCCTGTCGGAATTCAGCGTCATCGGATTACATCGGACAGTTATCTCCCTTTTTCTACTCTATACATGCATGCAATCAGAATATGAAAAGAACGAGACCACTCTCTGTACTGATTTACTCGAAACCTGGGGGTAAGCTTCGTACCACTAAGACATAGGATAGGATTGCATTTCATCAAATTGCGCAATGCTTAATGGTCCCAATTGCATAATTGTTTTGATAATTTTTCAAACAAATTCACTAAATAACTTGACAGTTATACCGTATAGCTTCCACCCGTTAAAACAAATAATGGGATTTCATTTCTCTAAATTCTGTAGAACAAAATGGCAGCCATTGCATAACTTTAATATATTTCCAACTTAGAAAATGGTTTCCTCCAGCTAAAAAACTGATGCTAGCCTAATGCATTTCATTTAATTCCGCAAGCCAAAATGGCCATCACTTAAATTAAATTCCGATATTAACTTCAAACTTCACTTTCTCTGCTTATACAATATATGTGGTTGTATTTCGCCAGGTTTCACAACAAATATGGCAACGACATTGCATAGCGCACCGAAATGGTGATAAATAACATTACTTTTATTCTTTTCCTCTTTGAAGAAAATATATTTCTCAAACAAAAGTAGGAGGTGATTTGACTGGGATTATGAGCAAATTTTTTTCTCCAAAAAAATCTGTGGGTGGACCTGCTACCTACTCACCTCCTTTTATTTTATGGCTTGAATCTTGACTTGTTATTTGTATTTTATATTAACTTTGTTTAGAAGCTTGTCTTTGTTGTTAATACTGGTACATTTGAAAGACACATTGCAAGATTGCTATACAAACGTTTGCAGCCGGGGCGAGGGTATTAACTCGTGTTCACACGGTATTTGTACATATGTTTGGACTGATGCGCCCCGTACGGGGGGGGGGGGGGGCGTGTGCTGACTTTCTTAACATGATGTCAGTGGCACAATACACATAGGGCCTCAAACAGGAATGCATAAGCTGTACCGTTAGAAATATATTAGACCAAATACCACCACTTGAAAAATACCGTGAGATATTAAGACAAACAATCACGTGCGTTTGAAAGATATTTCATGCTGAGCAGGTGCCTGTAGTTCAAATATATGTATCAGCCAGCATTGCCTCCTCGCTGGTTGTATTTCTATCGAATGGTCGTTCATTTAATAAAGATCTCTTGGCTATATGTATTGCTTCCAGGCAAACCCTCACCCTGATGTATTTGACAGTGTCGGTGAATAGCAGTATAATGCCGGCTGATATTTTGCATCTGTTGAGGAATGTTACACACGAGGTGGCAGAGAGGATAGATCAGAAGCTCTACACTGGTGACGTGTCAGCTAGGAGGGCTTCTCCTGACGTCACAAGTCTGGTCACACAGGTACATTAAATTAAACTTGTATAACGGTGAACCAACGATAAACAAAAACTGTGGTGTATAGCCAGGTGCATTGCCTCCAAAAAATCAACAAATGGCAATCAAATGTAGTCAGACTTCTTGTTCCAATTAGAAAGAATTAATCACACCAGAATATTACATATACTGCACTACCCCTTTTTCCGCTATACGTATTGGATTGTATTTCACCTCATTCCGCTAGACTCATGGATTGCGTTCCATCTTATTCCACGAGACGCATTGGATTGCATTCGACCATATTCCGCTAGACGAATTGGATTGAATTTCATCTTATTCCGCTAGACGCATGGATTGAATTCCATCTCATTCCGCTAGACGGATTGGATTGTATTTCACCTTATCCCGCTGGACTCATTGGATTGCATTCCAAGTTATTCCACTAGACGCATTGGATTGAATTCCACCTTTTTCCACGACACGCATTGGATTGCATTCGACCATATTCCGCTAGACTGGTTGGATTGCATTCCATCTTATTCCGCTAGACGCATTGCATTCGACCATATTCCACTAATCGGATTGGAGTACGTTCCACCTCATTCTGCTATTATATTTTATTCACAAAAATGATTATATGAATATTACCACAAATTTAATAATAAACTTTGATCATGACCATCAGAGAGAGAAGATTTTAACAAATCAGTTTTGATTTGAATCAAGATATTTTATGATAGAGTCTTAATTTAAAGAGGGAGTCTGTCCTATAGGATCAGCATCGGCATGTATCAGAGATTGTATAGAAAAATGGTATTACAGAAGGTTTTCCATACATGTGTTGCACACAAACATACTTTGTGAATATCATTTCTTGAAATAAGTTGACCAATTATCTGTATACTTGAAATGTGCACGCCTTCCTTAAAGTAGGTCGGCCCCTTCGAGGTCAAAATTTGTCTGTTTTTTTTTTTTATTTCTTAATACAAAAATTCACATTATTAGCCTGTATTTAGTGAAACAATTATACAAAAATTCAAATTAAAAGTCCTTTAATTTTAAGTTTGAAAATTGTGATTCAGTGCATTGTCAGTGTACAGCCGGGTGGTTTCTAGTAGTATAGAAAGAGCATTTGGGCGCGCATTGACCTTTGACCTTTGAGTGCACTTTGGAGGTCACGTGACGACCCTGGTGACCATGGTGACGATGACCGGCTGTGGGTGAGTCCATTGGATGGAAAGGGGGGACAACTGTGTTTTTGTGCGTTATTGAGTAGTGGAGGCCCGGCCACATGGATAGAGGCGGCCCTGGCCACAGG
>JAVFBX010198086.1:0-23278 GCA_034783855.1 Mopalia kennerleyi | reverse complement strand
AATCTCTCCTTCACTGCTTCCGGGATTGACTCGTCCAGAATGTTTCTCACAACCTTCTGGACAGGGTCGGGTATTTGCATTTCAGCCAACAGCTGGGCGATGTATTCATCCATCTCTTGGGTGGTGTATTCATCCAAAGCCGCCATTTTTGGCGGGGTATACCAGCGGTTATCAAGTGTTTAAATGAATATCCCCTCGACGTCTATCGCTGCAAGGCGACGGAACTCATCCGCGAAGTCCCGCTTTTTCTTCCGGGCCCTCTTGAGGATAATGTAGCCCGCCCCACAGCCGCGGCACAGTCCAAAGGAGGACTTTACACCCTTCCCGCACTTGCCACACGGTTGAAGTGGCGGCCCCTTTCGGAGGCGCAACAGGTGGATTTTACAGTGCGTCCCCAGGCAGGAGCGGCCGCAGAGGTTGGTTGTGCCAATCATGAGCCAAGCGCATGTGTTTGTTCCTCGAGCCATCGGGTATATTCGTTGCTTATACCCATGTATTGGGTATATCTAAATGGGGTACAACAAACCGTTGGCGGCTGGCTGGGGGGCGCCGAGGGGGGTGGCGCCCCTCCTCTGGTTGTCTTTGAGATGCGTTGATTTCCCCCCTGCTCGAGCTGGTTTTTGGGGGTGGTACGGCCTACATTCACTTTTGCCAAAACCTTATGTAGGAAAAACAGGCCCGGCCTACATTCACTTTTGCCAAAACCTTATGTACGTCGAGAAGTCCCGGCCTGCATTAGCAATTGCCAATTATTTATGTACGTGAAGTCTTATCTGCGCATTGGAGCCGCCCCGGCCTCGTAGAGGACGTATGCCCGTTTTCCCCTCGAACTACCGCTGGGAGCCTCCGCGGTCTCATAGAGGAAGTATGGACACTTTTCCCTGAACTACCGGTGGGGGCCTCCGGGGCCTCATAGAGGAAGTAGGCTGACCCCCCTGCTGCTGATTTTATAGTTTTCCTACAGGATCCTATAGGATTTGTATATGAAATCCTAGCGGATTTCATAGTTTCCTACCGGATCCTATATGATTTATATATGGAATCCTAGAGGATTTTATAGTTTCCTACCAGATCCTATAGGACTCCAAGAAGATTTTATAGTTGTCCTACAAGATCCTATATGATTTATCTGTAAAGGAAACCACACTCAACGTCATGCATTGGCAAACAAAGACAAGACATGACAACACAGTAGAAAAGGATCCATGTTGCCTCTTACCACCTGTGCTTTTCAGAGATATTGTCAACATATATTGTTTTGCAGTGTTTTACTGATGGACAAAGGGAAGATAATGTGCACTAATTCGAGCAACACTATTTAAGAATAAAAGGCTTTTTGTTGCCTCTCACCACAAGGGATCTCAGAGATATTGTCAACATATTTCTATTTTACAGTGTTTAGCTGATGGACAGATAAAGGGTGAAGTTTATGGGCGCCACTTTCTCTTTCGTGCAACATTATTTTCGAATGAAAGCTGTCAAGTGCGACCAAAACGTTTATGGTTCAATATGCAAATGACATTTTAATGTATTCAGGAGTTAAGCACGTGGGTGCTGTTGAGAAAGCAACTTTTAAAAATAGATTTTATGAAAAGAGTGAAATTTGCATCCCAAAAACTAACAGGGTGTATTTCTGTAATAACATGATATGTTTTCCTAGTCAGTTATATTAATATGCTGAGAGGCAAATCTTCAATATTACACATGTGGGGTGTTTTTGATATGATATATTTGTTTGTTTCAGATATATCCCAAACCCTATATTTTGACGGAACAGGCAGTCAACAATACGCAGGACTTGGAATATATGACGAAACTTCAGGTATTCTATTCGCGTATGATGAAACCCGGATACGCCTGTGGACCACAAACTACTTGTTCACCACCGATGACGGATGGTCATTTCACAAGTAAGATTTTTTGGCTTCATTTTCACGGAGTTTACTTTTTTAACAACGCTAAAAAGAAGACCCAATAGCGGTTTCCATCCTGCTTAAGTACCGTTTAAACATGGTATATCCATAAGTTTTAAACGACATTTAGAAGTGGGGTAACATAATTATACACTTTCTGGATAGTAGTCACTTTGGTACATTTAATCCTCTTATTAAACATGCAGCATGTTAAATATCTTATCTGTGGTTATGGACCACACTGGTCACTGGAACATTTGACCTTGTTTATTTAACTACTTTATACTTGTATATAGCTCCCACTCTCCTCATTTTAGTCAATTTACACCTGATGACGACACAGGCATATGTATCGAAACGTTGTGTTCTATCACAAAACAAGAAGTGGTTATCCAGAAAGTGTATAATTATGGTATATCCATTTTCAACGGCACTTCAGGTGTCATATTAAGAATTATAATACCTTACGTGTGTAACGTGCTGTCTTTATATATACATAATAATATAATTATCTCCTAATCGATTCAAAATATACATAATACATAACATGAAAAGGTGCGATTTATTGGTGAGAGCAAAACGGCCAATTGGGATGCATTTCTATTAAACAAGACAATGGAATCATGATTAAGAACTACGGCTCTACAGAAACCGCATTGCTGTCTTACCGAATTCCATATATTTTGCCTATTTAGATTGTAAATGAAAGAAAACAAATTAATTTGCTTATTTGGAGGATATATTGGGCGCTACATATTAATACAGTAAAGACGACCAAGTTTTTCGGGTTAAAATTTAACAGTAACTTCTCATTTATTAACGTTTTCCAACCTCAATGAACAAAGCGTCTAGTCCTTCATGTGGACTGCTCAAGAAACACCAATCAGCGAATGCTAGAATCTATTGGCTTTCTTGGTCAATGTTTTGTTTAGTTTAAAGATATTAAATTGTACAATAGAGATTTTGTGATGTAACTGCCGAATCCAATGCTATAACAACGGCTCTAAACATCACCATTTAGCATCCTACCTTCAAGTCTCTACCAATCCGTCAGATTCTTATCTGAAGGATATCCCTGGAAAAAACCTTAATATTCAATGAAGGAAAGCAGCCTCAACAATCAAATTTCTCAAACCAAAATAATAGTGAGCGTGTCTGCCTACTTAAATTTCTTCAAAGTACCGTACGCGTCCCCGGATTCGAGTCCGTCTGTAGACCATGGAGTCACACTGTGTGTCTGGCTATCACCGGGGAGGGTTTTACGACGTTTCCTATCGGTTTACACCGCATGTATACAAGGAACAGTGTGCACTGGACAATCCGTCGTCATATAAGAGAAACAGCATGGAGTACGACGTTACAACCCAAAAAAAACAAAAACAAAACACATCCATATGCATGCTAAGTACTAATATCTTAGAAAGCAAATTAAGAATTACCGCCCGACATACCTCCTACAATGGATCACAGTTGAAGAATATTTTATATACGTATTCCCATTGAATGCATTGGAAGGACCAGGAGGTTATTACGCTATATCAAACAGGCCAAAGTTACCATACAAAAATCTTCCCGATGAAATTAAGGACCCTCCACAGCGTGTAATTAGTGACACTCCCATATTCGCTGACTATGTGGACTTTATCACTCTTAAGTAACAGTGAGGACTTATGTGACAGCACTGTTGGTGATGATTTCATGAATCCGATCGATGTGTATCACAAAATCTTAATTTTATGAATGCTTTAAAATGTATTTATTTATGGAATATTTTGAAAGAATACTTTTTAAATGTTAAATGAAATATATTAAAGTATATTTATATTTATTTAAAACTCAGGTCTGTACTTTTAAGTTTAATTTAATTTTTCTTTTATATATGAAGTTAAAAGAAAAGACAACTGTTTTTCGATCTAAACTTATTATTTTTATTGCATATTTTCAAAGAAAAACATCTGTATTGCATTTGCATTCGAACAAGCATAACCGTTAATTACATGTAGTTAATTTAACAGGCAGGACTGACCTCATTGTTTTAAAAACACGGTCGGTCACCAGTGTGTTCGTTTGGTTATGGATGCATTGGAAGGCATTTGTAACAAGACAGAGAAACACATACGTTTAGCATGTTTTCAACTGACATGAAGTATTAAAAATCCGGGTTTTAGTACCAAACGGTTGTCTGTTGTTGTTGTTGTTTCGCTTGGGGACGTAACCCTCACTTTCCGCTTTATATGAAAGCATTCACCAGTGCAGACAATAGGGGACAGCCACGACCAGGTAATAAAACTGCCGTGTTTTGGAACAATGACGTCAGTTCCGCTTTTTAAATTTAATAACTAATTAACGGCTATCCTAATTCGATTGCAAGTGCAATACAGATGGTTGTCTTTAAAAATATGCAATAAAAATAATAAGTTTTAAAGTGAGAGGCTAAATGTGTTAAATCTATCATACATTTACTTTAGGCATATAAAAATTGTGTACGCTGCAGAAGTCCAAGTGTTTGTTTGGAGCGCGGTATGTGTTACTCCCAAGTATGATTCTGATTGGATCCCCATTGACCAATCAGAAAGGACCACGTATGAGTTTAACTATACCACGTGCAACACTACTCGCCATGTTGATGTTCAGGTGAAGGCAACTGATGGAGTGAACATGGGTAATGAGCATTACAGAAAATAACAATATGTACTTTAATGAATTTAATAAGTGAAATCATTGTAAACCACTTGTCGTGATATTTCCTCAAATTTATTGGCAGTAATCTTTAAACAATCCGGAGCTCAATAATTTACACACGTTTAGGCTGTTTTGTTAGCTTTCCTTTTTCTTGATTTTTACCATTTGAATCGTTTATTCTCGTAAAAAAATATGTTTATCAATTGTATAAAAACTAACTTGAATTTAGAAAAACTCTTTGACTGTATTTTAGTTTAAAAACGTATCTACAACGACAAAAAAGACAACAAAATATCCAACCATCTGAGGAAAATAAGAGTTACAAACACATTATGTTAATTCTACGACAATATTTTTCCAGGGTTTATGTTCCAGGGAACAGGTATGTGCCAGTCTTCAAGAAAGAGGAAATCATATGATAAATCTGGGGGTGTTGTGTTCGCTCACACTAATAATGAAGTCCGTCTGTGGCTGCTGGCCCCTCGTCCAAGTACTGGTGCTATCACCGTTTCGGGCTGGGGAGGAGGGACGAATCAACAGCAAAGCTCTACAGCTGACTTGCGTGTCCGTGTATGGTGTGAAACCACTTCAGTTTTACCGTTATGTCAGAAATCTTACTCTAAACAATGGCACGCTCGTAAAGGTAACAGAGCACTACAGCACCCTTTGATGGTGTTGAGATCAATGACAGCTTCTCTGGTCAGATGTGCCGTATTTTGTTTACAGGAGAGAATGTGTACAGCCTTGTCAAACGTTTGGGGTACTTGTACAGTGTATGGAGATTTTCAGTTGGGTGGTATTATACCTGAGCAGCCTAACATAACTGAACTGTATCAACTGAGCAGTTCATCTTTCCTTGACAGCTGTTCTGTATAAGACCATGCCATTTCTAAATATTACAGCATGTCGGAGAGTATTATGTCCCTCTACGAGGTAGCCGTATGTCCGTCCATCTGTTCGTCATACTTTCCGCGGATATTTCTATAAGTTTTGAATATTTTTATAAACCTAAACTTGTTGTAGGCTTCAACCGGCTACTTAACTGGTGCCTTTTGCTGGTTCACGTTTCCACAGTTTGTTGCAAATTGATAGGGGTCATACCCACATGCCTTCCCAAACATGTAAACATTGCAGTAAGCAAGGGCCAAAATGCCTTAGACGAGACTTTCACATTTTACCCTTGCTGCCATTCGCAGAAACAACGTGGCAAAAGTTTAATTGGACTATTGCAGAAACTAGCCGCCAGTCGTATTTTCCGCCTTGCCTCGGGCAGATATAGTTTTCTCTGCCAGATCAATGGAAGATTTAATTCCAAAAGAACTTGCAAGTGATGTTGTTTACAGATTGCATGTCCTGATATGAAGGCTGACTATATTGGTAAAGCTAAAAGATGTTTTAATAATGAGGAAAACAGATGAACACGGCGAAAACGGAACCCGATATCAATAAACACAAACATCACTGCTAGGGGTTCATACAGGAGATAGATTTTGCTGCTCTACCGACCACTTTTGATGAAAGCAGTGTTTTTTGACAATGTGTAAACAGTCTCATTCTTTGAAACACCAGAAATATTGACAAAACTAATCACTGGTCAATCTTATTCCGGAAAGAAGTCAATACTATCCATAAACTAAATCTTATGTTTAACTATTGCCTTAAACCTTCTAAACAATTAGCATTATTTTGCTTGGTGTCAGAATGTAAAATGTTTTAGTCATTATTCTCAAATTAAGTTTAATATGGTCATTTAATAAATAACTTTTTTTAATTGTATGAGCCTTAGCCTCACCCTCCCTCGCCCCTCCCCTGCCCCCTCCCCCACTATGTACGAGTTTACTCTCTTCCACTCTTCTGTCCAGCAGCCTAGACACTGGGGGACGCACAGAGGACATTGTAAAGATTGTATCTACCATCACTTTTGCCAGTTCTTACCATTGTCTTTGGCTTACCTAAATGTTAATTCTCTGTATGTTGTTTCACGGCCGTATCTTTGACCCTTGTATATAGATGATGTAACTAAATGTATAAGTAAGAATCTAGTATATATATACACCTTCTGTACAGACATTTTTAATTCTTGACAATGGTTTCAAAATAAACCGATATATAGAATCACTATGTATCCATGTACATATTTTGTTGGAGTTGTAAGTTTACTCTACTTTGTGGAACCCATCAGTAGGAATAATGCTAAAAAAGGAACAATGGTACTTTTTTATTTTCGTGAGATAGTTTGAAAGACAAGTTTTCCAAACAAATGGCACACAGCAAGAAACATGGAATGGGTATAACGAAATAAAAAAATTGGTACGGTGAAATAATGTGTGAAACAACTAAAAAATCATATTTGAGGTAAATGTTTCAAACAGTTTACTTATGGCCAGCAAAATGGAAATGGGACGGTGCATTTTAGAGCCTAAACAGCATTGATTCGTTGTATTCTGCTATCAAACATTATGACTTTTGTAATGTTTAGTGATGCAACTCTGAAGAACGAAAGACTCCTTGTGATCTCAATATTTTGGCGATTTATTTTGCAACAATCTGGAGAGTACTGTAAAATGTGACATGAACATATTTATAGGGTTGAAGATTATACAAGTTTGAACAGAATTATATTATTCCAAAGTATTTGTTTTGATAAACGTGACTTTACATAATAACAAAGCTGTTAAACATACTGAGTACTAAAATAAACGAAAACTGACTAAACAGTATTGCTTCTTTACTGCCTTTAAGGCCATAGTTTTACAGTCGTTTCACTCTTCTTATTGCTCAGGTTTCTTTGAAGAGACATTTGAAAACATGGCAAAATTATAACAAAGAAATGGTTAAATGAGTTAAAACGTTTCATCAATAGATTAAAGTGCATTGGCAAAAGACTAGGCCTCGTTTCTTTGCAAACACTAAATACCCAATTTGCAGAGCATACGAAATATCCTTGGTTTCCATCGATAAGTTAAGCATAGTACAAGAGTAAGGTAACTTCGAAGAACGAAGCCTCCTTTTGAACTCAATATTTAGGGGATTTATGTTGCTATCGTCAGGGGATTTTTATGGCAAAATAAATCGGCGAAGTATTGAGTTTATTTTTGTGTCTTTTGAAAAATGAATATAAAGTGTTTTTTCGTTATTTTTGCATATCATTTTCTTAGTTTGAACAGATTCTAGTTCAGAAAATTTTGCAAGTTAAAACGCGTCCGGGATTCGAACCCACGACACTCAGAGTTAGGCACCAAATCACCAGCAGTAAATGCCGGCCACCTAGACCACTCAGCCTTCTACAAAATGTAAGGTTGGGCAGCTGGGTTGTAGGTAGCGTACATTCACTATCCCTGTGATAGGATAGTGACATAGCTCCCAAAGCTGAAAGCAATTAATTTATTTTTGGGTCTTTTAGAAGTGAGTTAAACAGTGTTTTCGTTATTTTCTTGGTTTTACTATGTTTTTTAAAATATTGAGATCAAAAGAGTTAGATTACTCTTCTACTATACCAGATATGGCAGTGCGATTTACAATCATGTCTATAATTGTTCTTGATTTCAACACGATCAGGGTATTTACACTCTACGAGATAAACTCCACAATAATAAAACTATCTATAAGTTGGTAGTTATACTGGCAAATCCTGAGACAATAGACTCAGCAAAACAATGATCTGTTATCCTCACCAAAGAAGCACTATACTCTTAGAAATTTATGGCTCAAATTGAACCCTTCAAGTCATGGCTTTGTTGGAACTCTTTATGGTTCTATATGGCACCCTCACAGCAACCGTTTCGAGTATTTCTTCCTTTTTACTTATATCAAAGAACCGTTTTGGCGTAATGGTTCCATATAGAACTATCCTAGTTTCTAAAGAACCCTCCGAGAACCTTTTTTTATAAGAGTGAAGCAACAAGCAGAATAAAACCAATGTTAAACCATGCCATTAAAACTATCAAAGAATTAATCGTGTTTAGGTAGTTTTGTTCAAACTGTATGTTAATGAACAAATTCTAAATTATAATTACAAACAGTTAAATTGAAGCCTATAACTTAGTTTTCCCATGATCATATATTCAAGTCGCCAAATTTTAATTGCCTATTTCTGGCATTTTAGTTTTTAGCAGACTCTACATTTTCCATGGCGCTTTTCTAGAGAACTATTCATGTTAGAAACTTCGTATTTGTACCATTGTAAAATGCACAATGCGATACAGTAAACGGTCCCTCCTTAGGAAGTTTGCCTTGAATCTTTTTTACTGCTTTCTGAAAATTCTACATTTTTATATGACTTTCCAAGGTGGGATAGACAAAGCAATCCACTGGCGTCGTTCTAATCAAATTTTTTTTTTAAAATGAGGCACGGTTTACTAGTTCAAGTACTATTCTACTTGGTCAACTAATGTATTGAGTCTAATAATTATTGCACTTCGAGAAATAAACCATGAAAAATGCAGCCTATTTTTTTCTGCGGACATTTAATCATTTCGCACTTTTTTTTTGAAATAATAATTGGATTTTCACCACGTTCACAAGATGTAATCCTGAGTATTTAAAGTTTCGAAAAATATATGCATATATATGGTACAGATTTATATTCTTATACATTAGAGACTAAATACAAGGGGTGTTCTGAAAACCGACCAAGGGGTCCAGCTAGACCGTAATGACACTGCTGTCATCCAAGGCTCCTCTTTACTGATTAAACGGAAATGATTTCGTGATAAGATCCCAGCGGTTTTAATTTTCTTGCATGATTAACTCGTTAATTCATTGCATTATACAGTACCCCAAACTCTTGACTGGTTTACCATTGGTTAATGGCGTATACACATAGTTAACGCGTTGTTTCTCAGCGAATACTGTTACAAGTTGATTCCCTGTGATAATAGATTTAAACGAACACCATTAAAAAATAAGGTTTGATTGAGATATCCTGGTATCCATTAAAGGTATTCCCAAATGGTGGATACATAGAAAACGTGTAAAAATAGTCAAAATTTCACTGAACGATTTGCAGTTTGTTTCATTAAAAAAATCGGTGTACCTCTGGTGAAATTGGGATTCGAACATTTGGCTTTTATTAAGAGAATCAGCTCAGATATTCTCGAGTGATGTCACTAGGAGAATTCACTAAGTGTCTAGTATCTATAGAAACTTAACCGCCATTTTGTTATTCTCCAGTTTTCCTCCCCAAACATGCACTTATGTGCTTAGCGTCATCCGTAAATATTTACAGAATGCATGTGTTGCGTAGTATTTGGTGAAAGATTTAATCCTGTCAAATTTTTTCATGAAACTGTGGTGACTGAAAGCTTGATATAGTAATAAATATCCAATCCTCTTCAAAATTTTAAATATTTACTCTAGATAAATTTTAATATTGTCCGTGGCGCCATCGATGACCTGGGGCTCTTATTGGCACTGGACAATTCCCGTGCGAATTGCTGGGCAGTCAATCTTTTTCTGTTCCACCAGTCGTATCAGTCCTTTGGTAGTTATTTTCATATTTCATATTACCAATATTATCAAATAAGCAATTACCATCGCTTAATTGGCTATCTGAAAAAGAGTTCGTGATAGAACATTCGCTTAAGTTGCCTGGCGCCATTTGGAATTTTCTGATCTAGGAATCCTTCATGTATATCCAGTATGGAGTCGTCATTATCCGCCATAGACTGTTCCGAATGGAGTTACCCCTGCTTACGTCACAGCTCAAATAACATATATGAAAAGTCGCAAGTTTGTAAGTGAATATAACAAATTCTAAGCGTCGGAAAAATACGGGATTTATTTTACAGATAGCTTATAGTATTATGTTATCCAGTCACATTCAATCTGATTTAAAACCCATTTGGGAATACCTTTAACAAATCGGCTTATTTTAGTTATCTGATTTACGGATTTTGTCACAAGATGGAACTCAGATGGACTATATTGGTTGCTGCAGCAATTTGTAACGTTAAAAAAAAATTGTATTAATTAAAGATGTAACTCTAATGGTATTTTACCTCTAGCCAAAAACGTATCAAAGAGAAACTTTGAATAAAAGAGACATTCTCATCTCTGTATTTGGTGAGAAAATGAAAAAAGTTAAAGTATCGCAGAATACAGTTACCGGAATATGGCTTCTGTGCTAGATGGACTTTGATCACGTTAAGGTTTCAGTGTGCTATAGGCCTATTTCTTGATTGGATGAAGAGATGAACAAGTAGTTAACTCGGTCTTGAAAATATTGAAAAATCGCTTTCAGGATAGACGAACTGATAACTTTCAGATTTCTATTGTTCATAGGCTGTTTGCCATGAACAAGGATCGCTTCAGTCTGAAATAATCAATCCGGTCAGTCGTCTGGTCATGAATATCAAGTTCTTCCGAACTGTCTCGAGCTGTATTAAAGAGACATCTATTTCCTTCTTAAGCTCCCCATTATCACCGATATGAAACGAATGGCTGGCAAACATGGCACAGGATCTCTCAAACTGTATCACGACGAAAATCTATCCCTATGTTTGCACTCAGGAATGTTTGGCCATGAATAATAAAAGATAGACGCAATAGTACTTTACTTCGATGATCCCCTGTCGATGCCCACCATATTGACTGGCGTTTATCCAGTTTTTGGCAATATTCACTTTTTGGGGCAGAAACGTAGGTCTAAGTTATCATTATTTGTTACACCTTTTTTCAGTGGCTCATTAGATTGCCCAGAACCCTTTATTTATCTAAGTCTTCAATAATTTCATTAAAACAATTTGTCAATATCATTTTTGTTTGGACAAAATCTCGAATGTAGGGACCAAAATGGAATATAAAACCAGACTATGTTGTAACTTCAAAAAAAGCCAAACGAAATTGTTTTGTTTATCTGTGGAATTGTAATCAGAAAATAGGAGTGATATTATGGGGAAAGATGAAACGTAAATACATTATCACGTTTACTTCAGAGATCCTAATGTGGCTGACGCCAAACAATACTTCCAATGATGAAGGGTGAATTTAGGTTTATGATTAAATATTTTGGTTTATTTTTAAACCGTTGTTAGCTGTATTCCTGGCAATGATTATAAAATGAAAGTTTGCGTTGAACTAATGTCCACATGTGTTTAATGTCACAACCTATGATTTCGCTAATAAAGCTGTGTCAATCCTTTCGATTTCACGTAAATTAGGTATAGGCTGCAACTGTAATCTAGTCACCATTTTCTGTGACAATAAACAAACAAACACAAACATTATCTTCATGTGGGTATAGTATAAGATTAACAAATAAATGAGCAGGTAACGAGGTTGTCGATTTTTTCAAATAATGGTACGTTTGATGTCTTATAAGAGATGCTTAGCTTATTACCGGTGAACACAAATTCGATATGTTACAACCCATAACCAACATTCTGACGAATATTTATGAGATATTGATTCAATGTGATGCCCCGTTGTAAAACCATGTGAATTTTTTGTCTGAATTGTGTGAATCAAGTCAAAGGTATCGATAGTCGATATACCTTTGTCGTGGATGAGCGATTATTTGTAACTTTATTTAATGATTTTGTCATTAGTGTTTGTGTCGTGTAGGGCGGGGCATACAACAGAAACACCAAGTAGTTAGATACAAATGCACGGATCGTTTCGTTTAGTACGCTATACATGTAGCCTATTATTAAGATAAATGAAAATGAGTTGAAGAGTGTTATCGTATCGACGTTATCGGATAAACGGTGCTCAAGCTAGTCAGATCGTGGCGGTGTTAAGGGTGAGCCCAATTGTTATCCATTCCATACAGACACTGAAATAAACAGCCGTATGTCAGTTTAAGTAGGAAACAGAAAAGGGGCTTAATTGTAGTATGGATACAAAGATCCGTCACAAACTATTAATCTGCGTTAGAATTTTTGTGGGGTTGATACAAAGGGGAAATATAAGGGCAAAGCTGTGATAAAAAAAATAAGAATGCTACCGTCTGTGTGTTTTATCTAACTTGACTTGAAATGCTCTAGAAGTCGAGTGTAATACGAAACTATATAGGGGTAGGCATAATGGCTTCTTTAAAAACGATTTTTGTTAAACTTTGCGCTTCAAATTGTTTACTATGTGTGTTTGACAATGTTATGCGAAGATATCAGTAGCAATGAGGTCATACTGGTAAATCACGGGGGGCGGGGGGGGGGGGGGGTCGGAGGGGCACCAATCAGACTGAATCCATTTATTAGCATTCGGTTATTTGCCGATTCCAGATATGTATACAAATAAAAATGAATAATTTACATAATGCATTCAACAAATTTATATAACTCTTTCTGACATGTATAAGATAACTGTTTGGTTGACACTACTGCCAATTGCTGGCTGTTGTGATAATGAACAATTGTATTGGGTAAAAAAAACACGTTCGAGAATGATTTACAGTTGTCGCAAAAGCAACTTAAATCACATGGTTAAAATTGTTTCAAAGTAGAAGGTTGTTCGTTTGTTTGGTGTTTGACGTCATGACAAAGGGTGTTTATGACTTTGTACTCGGTATCAGAAACAACATCAAAGTCGCCCCATGATAATGATATAAAACTATGAAAACCTCATAACTAATACCTAGGGCCACATTTAAAATGAGCAATGCAATAAGAGGGAACAATCGCCCAAAACTCTGAGAAATCACATCAAAGTAAACTTATGCCTATGGCCACCTTTCATGAGCAATGTGTTTAAGAGGTAACAGTCGCCCAAATCTCCGCGAAACCCCATCAAAATCTCCCCATGATACTCATATAAAAGTCTGAAAACCTGAAAACTAATATGTAAGGTCACATTTTATCAATAGCTCCACTCACTTAGCTGCTAAAGGTCCAAAACTAAAATGTACCCAAAACTGTCACCGAATGACAGATATCGATATATGAAAGTAATAAAATGATAAAATCAATAAAACCAAATATCTCCACGTTCATGATTGAGCGTCCGTTGCTCCAGTAAAGCCCGTTTGTAGACATGTCAAGAAGTTATTTCAAGTTTCCTGATAAAAGTTTTGACCTCAGTGCAGAGCAATGAATTAAATCAGCCAAGGATAACTTCGTGTCAAAAGGTCCCTGTGAAATTACTTTCCAGTACAAGTGGGTTGATGCTATCTAGGAAACTCTAAAGTGTCCCACGATGTAGAATTAAATGGGTCTTACTGAACGACGAAGACTTGTGCTTTACTAGTAATTGCATAGAAATGTAATAAGCATAAACAAATTCTGTGATGGGAAATGGTGTGGTAATAATTTGACAATCATTATTCTGTATCAGTGATTTAAATTGTACTCTTTAATGATACTCGAAGACGTCATATCATATAACACTTCAGTTTACGGATCTAACTGAAGGGCGATCGATCAGAGAACTGACGGTTGAAATAATCAATTTTAAACACTTTCTTATCCAATAATATGACGTCTAAATTAAAATATCTCATCAACTGATTTCGTCTCGAGATTGAACTCCGTTTACTTCGGCTGAGAAATCTTGTAGTTAACATGTAACTCTAATTGCATTTAACCTACAAAACAAACGTATTTCAATAGAAACTCAAAATAAAGGTGTCATTCTCATTTCTGGACTGAATGAACAAATGCAAACAGTTGTAGACTCGGTTTGGCAAATATCGAAAAATCCCTTTTAGGATAGACGAACTTTGATACCTTGAAGATTTCAATTGTTTGGCATGAACAAGGAACACTTCAGTCTGAGATATTCATGATCAGACTGACTGGATTGATTATTAAGTTCTTCCGAGCTGTCTGGAGCTGTATGTAGGAGAGAGAGATATAGCTCCCCATTATCACCGATACGAAACGAATGGTTGGCAAACATGGCAACTGTGTATACATCGGGAGTGCACTCCACTATATGGCCATTGATTCCAAAAGATAGAACAAACAAAAGATGATCCCCTGTCAACAATGTCCAACAAATTAATTTGTGCCTATCAAATTTTTGGGATCATCCATGTATGGCACTTACGTACACTATCTTTTTTCTGCAGCTGGTTTGCAGCGGCTAGGATAGATTGCACAGAACTCTTTATTCATTTATCTCAGATCCCAATAATTTCATGTTTTTTGTTATGGGGTATAATGACAATTAAGTTAACTGTTTGCAAAGTCTAAAAGACAACGACTAAAAGCGGATATTAACAAAGACTGTTTTAATTCTAAGAAAGGCAAACGAATTGTTTTGTTGACCTTGGGAATTGTGACAAGGAGGTAGATTTATATTATTGGGAAGAGATGACAGTTAAATGCATTAAAACGTTTACTTAGGAGTTCTTTTTGTGACTGATGCCAAACAATGATATCCTCCAATGATAAAAAATGTTAAGCCAGTGTAGCGAGAGCAAACTACATATTTACGGAAATGAAAATATATACAAATGGCCATCAATCTTGAGTCTGAAGTTAAATTTTCTCAAGTAATACACAAAACAAAATAGTGACCCTTGTCGCTTGTGTCTCAGCCTAGATATCAGTTGGGGGACAAAATTAGTCGATAAATGTAACAGTCGGTAAATGTAAGCTTGCATCGCGTAACAATACAATTAGTAAAATCGAGAAATTAGAGACGACAATAAACAATTCGTGACCCTCCGGAGGGCTCAGGATATTGGCATCTACTTCAAAAGTTGACGTCTTTGCGATTCATGGCAAATCTGGTTGAAGGACGAGGAAAAAGGTCCTTCGATCGTAGCAGTTAAATCTGAAAATTTGACATCGGAATTTCCATCTTCATGTTTCTGGAACTCCAGTGGATACAACAAACTAATTGGACGATTGATGATTAATCTGCATGGAAGTAAAACTTTCGCTGCTCGAGTTAGACCGTCGCTGCTTTCCAAAGGTTGATGGATTCTTCCCGTTTTGCAGATTCCCCGAGGTAAATTGTCTTTTACCAGAACAATATCTCCAACTTTCGGGCCACAGGCAGAAATAATTCGAGGTTGCTTGATTTTCGTTTGATAACATTCTCCCAGGATCGTCAAATAATCATCTCGCCCACCTGGCCAAAACCTATCTAAAATTTGTCTGTCCCTTTTTCAATGTTTTAAGCAATTTCTTATCACTAGTCACATTGGGAATAAGTCGGGATCACTGTCCGTCTCAAAGAATGGTGGGCCGTTGAGAACATTTTCCGAAAAAGTGCTTGAGTGTCAAAGTAACTGTTGAGTTAATATCCTCGTCGATGTAGACAAGACGTCTAGAATAAACAACTGCAGCGGCCTCAGTTACGAGTAACCAAACAAGTGAATAAGCAGACCCAAACTTTTTTTGGTTCAGGGTAGTCCTTTACATATAAGTAATTTCTGATGACGTCCGAGGATCGAAACACACAGAACTGAGGTTAGTTACAAATCTTGAACAGTAAGCAGTAACTCTCGATAACTTTGTGAAAGAGGAATAATGTTCGGCGTTAATGCCGAACGGCGTCTGGTAGTCAACAGAACGGGATTGATCGATTCACCGAGTTTGATTCCTAGGCTTTCCTCCCTATTTGGAGGTAACGGATGTGTCCATTGTGGCCACATTTCTGGTCCTTGAGTAACCCACTGTGGACCATAAAAACAGCTAGTATCATGCTGCTTAAGAATGAAATTGTTTTAGTAGCCAGATCAGCAGGATTTTCCGCAGTAGGGACATATCTAAAGTCAATACCTTGATCACTGAATTTCCTTTAAGAGATTTTCAATAAAGACGGGCTGGAATTTCGCAGAACTAATCCAGTGCAAAATACATTTAGAGTCAGTCCACACAAAACGAGAATCAATTTCAATGTCTAACTGTTCTTGTACAAAAGCTAAACAACGGAAACACCAATAATTATTGCTAAAAGTTCTTATCTCGGTAAAGTTATTCCCGTTATTGGGGTAAGACGAGTTTTGGCAAAAATTAAATTTACCCGACATTCATAGTCGTTCATGAGTCTCTGATAAACTGCTGCTGAATTGGCTCGCATGTAGGAGTGACAAAAACAAAGTAATTCTCCAATGACCTGTTAAGTGCCACTAATTCCTAAAAATCTTGGAATATTGAGACTATCTATGGATTTCATAGTTTTGGTAGTATCCCATTTTGCCCGCTGTTGAACAGTAAGCGGCTTGTCCTGTTCAACCTTTTCTTTCCATAAATCCTGGATAAGAACTTTACTTGTACAGTAATTGGTGCGGAAATACCCAGGGGATGGAAAATGAATGATATCCCTTTAAGAACCTCTCGCTTTGTGTTAGCGGCTGTGGACTTGGACAGACAATTGTTAGTATATCAAATTTTAAGTTCCAAACAATTCCAAGAACTTTGATAGGATCTTTAACACAGTTGTCATTGGTTAAAACTTCCTCCATAAAGCCACTACAGTTAGATGCCCACTCTCTAATATTCATAGAAGCGGACTGAAATATATCCATAGATTCTTTGTAGAAACATTTAGCATCTTCTAAATTGTCACAGCCTGTCATTAAATTATCGACATAAAGATTGTTTGTTATCTTGTTACAACTTGTGCAATTGTATTTGTTCAGATGAAACAGAAATGTGGCACCTATTTGAAATGGTTTACGGCCCATGCCGAGAATAAAACAATCCATTCATTTTAAAATAAGTAAGAAAGTTCTTCCTGGCAAAACGAAGAAAAGAGACCGTATAGTGTTTGTTTGTGTTCCATACACAGGAAAATGAGAAGAACAATCTTGACTGCCACATTGAAAAAATTTAGTTACTTATGAATGACCCTTTGAACTATAGTTGCTATTCCACAACGAAGTGCGAACTGCTGAAGCAAGTAAAATTCCGTCACATGCATGCATTAGTGTTGTGTGTGTATTAAAGTGCCCTGGTCATAAGGCAGATAGCCTAGATAAAACCAGAAAAGATTTGCCAACAATATTGGGAGAACATTGTAAGAATCAAACAGTTAAGTCTTTCAGCATTCGTAGAACTGTCAATCTTTTAATTATCTTTGTACCCTGTGCATTCGCTCATCCACTCTGTACAGTATTGGCGGTCCGTCCTGCTCACAAGAAATTGTTCTCCACAATACAGCCATCAATGATATATCACACCATTAGTTCGAACAATTCCTGAAGGAAGCTTTAGTTATTAAAAAACAGTCTCAATCATGGCTATTGGCGATGGTTAAGTAAAATCGAAATATCTAGAATTTTTTTTAATATGTATTGGTTGATTTTTGTGTCTTTTAAGAAGTGAATATAATCAATATTTTCGCTATTTTGGTATACGACCTTCTCAAGTTGAACAGATTCTAATTCAGAAAATTGTGAAAGTTATACCGGGCGGGTTTCAACCTGCATAATTTTCTGAACTAGAATCTGTTCAAACTAAGCAAGCGTGATCCCAAAATAACGAAAATTACTCTTAAACATATATTGTGTATCATTCTCCGAAATTGTGACTTGGCCTTCTATATGCTATTAACACAAACAGTGGAAATCACAGCAATGTCTTCAAAACAAAGTAAACACCTATCATTGGTATAATGTATGATTTTAATACCACAAGGGCTGCTTGGAACTAAGATAATCGTTAATCATACATGTTACTGCGCCGTATTATAATGGTTATGAAAGACTTGCATGTTTCTACCACTGTTTTCCATTTTCGCTTTTTAACTGCCACTTCATTTAAGTAGATGGTTACAAATAGTAAAACCGAAATGTAGAAACTAAACTGTTTTTTATTATTTCTCAGTTGTGACTTTGGTCTATAACGTTAAACTAGTCCTTGTTTACCACTGTATACGGAATATTATCCAGAAAGGCTTATCTCAGTAGCCTACTACACAAGTTGCCCCGCCAACTTGGGCAACATGCTTTAGGGCAAATTGAGGACATTGTGTGCTCAACCTGTCTTCTGGGTATACTGGCCTTACGATACTAGCTGGCAATCGGCTAATCCTCGCAAAATTCCCATTGAAGTGCTTTCTTGACTATGCTCGATCGTGATAGAAGCATTAAACCCGTATCCTATGTGAGCCTGTTTACCGGCGTTTGCACACTATTTCCCACACTTAAATAAACACATAGCTCAAGGATATGGCTTCAGAATATGTTACTTTAGTTTGGGAGTACATTGGGTTCTTATATTATAGATGAACACTGTGGAACCCTACACATCGCAGTCCGTTTGTCAGTTGATTTTCAAAAATGCATGACCGAGATATTGTGCGCAGTACAATCGAGGACCTCCGAGTGCCTCTCTGGAGAATTGCTGACTTCCGGGGACTACTTAGATCGCGTGGGATTTACACGATCTTTCTTTCCACTTTTTAACCTGGCAATGCTGATTGTCATATTATAACAAAATAAAACTAAAGCTCTGTTTATTAATATATTGATAATCTTTGGAAAAAGTTCGCGTTTATTTACGAATTTTCTCTGGAATCTAAGGTAGTTCGACCAGCGATATTTCATAGTTAAGGGAATATTGTGATTTTCTTCCCCCAATTATCATACCAGTTTCAGTTTATTCAATGACATTGATAGGGAAATGATGAATCTTTTTACATGTAGTACAATTAGGCCTATACCTACAAGTGGTAGTTTGGATACACGGTGTGAAACCAATTTGTTTAGAGATGATGTCAAAAGCATGTGCATTGCATGATATTTAGTTTGCCTGATTTTATTTCTGTGATTTGGTTACAACGAATATATTTAGAAATTGATAGATCGTGTGGACAAGAATAATTATATAAATGATTACACGACAATGGATTCAGAGATTCATTGTTATCAATGAGATTAGGGAAAATAAGATGTAAGTTTATTGGTTTACAGGGTTGGATGGATTACGTTAGTGAACGGTTAACATGCGGGTTCATGCAACATTACATGTATTATAAAGATTCTAAGCAGGTCCTTGGGTGCATCATATTAGCTACGCTCAAGGAATCGTCCTTACCTTTAGAATTGTTGTTAACTATATTTCTACAATTGATCTTCCAAAATATAACAATGTTATGGCTGCCTTGATTTGAACCATCTTGGTTTTTTTCCTTGAATAATTGTGGGTTAGATTGATCCATATAACGGTCACTCGGACGTTCACATTTACCTACAAATCAATAATTTCTCAGCAGTCCCCAGCTAGACTACATCGGCTTGTAACATAATCTTCCAATGCTGAGGGTGTCTAAAAATGCACATAGCCCTGCATGAAATGATTACAGTATACTTGTAGATGTACGGGGGAGCATGTTTTATGTATTGCACTCATCAGGGAATATTTAAAGAAGAGTGCAGAGTGTTTCAAACAGAGTTTAGACCAAAGGGATTCAATATTATTAACGATTCGGAGGCAGACCGATTTCAAAAGATTTCTTACCGCACACGGTCGTATCTCTATACTGACTGTATATACATTTCAGCGAGGTACGTATTCGCACCTGCCTGCGTAGAAGTCTTTGACTGTAGTCAATGCTTGAACTCCTTCAAACCTTTAGTCAATTGTACGAACGTAGTTTGCTTCGATTGAACGCTTAACGTGTCCTACATGTTCAGGGTAATATCTATTTATGTTAATAAAATGACAGTATAATTAACAGTTAACTGTTGGTTTAATAGCCTGATTTCATAAAAAAAAATATTATGATTGAAAATTATATGTACCACAATAATGATAACATTACATTTCAATAAGAAACCTGGAATGTAATTAATGGCATCTTGAATAAAAATAGAAAGCTCATCACTTTAGTTAATATCACGTTACACTAAGAGATCTTCAAGCTAATTGCAAACACATTTAATACGAGAACTTTAATGTTGACAGTCATTTACATTCTCACCTCTTCGTAGTGGAGATGTTTGGTCAAACTTGGATATTCCTATGTAAATGTACCGACATGGGGCATAATGTGCGGCATTTTTTCTATTCTGGTGGCAACTAAACAAATTGCACTTGTAAGAAATTGTCAAACATGATCTAACATTTCATTTTGGCACTTACTTGTTATAGTTGTCCCCCTCTCCCTCCGTCCATTCCCCTTTAAAGTTACCAAGGCATTTGGCTCTGTCGACCATGATATGCTTTTAACTACATTAAGACACTATAGTTTATAGATATTTCCGATATGTGATTTTATACTGACGTATCTGATCGTAAACATTTTCCATCGTACAATGACACTAAATCGCATATAACTACTATAAATATCGGTGTTCAACCGAGCCCGCATTCATTGAAGCATATCTTAAAGTTAAGAATTATTTAGCCAAATTCCAGCCTGTCATTTGATCGTGAAAAAAGTTAAATGTGAAATCATTAAGTTGACATTTGATCATTTTTACTTATAATCTTTCATTTATATCATATTAAATTAAGTAAAGTGGTGTTAAGGCATTTAAAATGATGTTTGAAAATTCTCTTAAGTTTTTCTTAACTTTAAGAAATAGTTTAATTGCTTTATGAATACGGACCCAGGGCTCGATGCTCGGTCGTCTACTCTTTCTTATATAGATAACGATATTCCCAATTGTTAAAAACGTATTATTTGCAGATGACACGAGTTCATTTATAAGTCAAGAGTGTCCCATTTCACTTTACCGCATAAGGAATCTATTATACCACAAATATTAACTACTTCCACTGTCGCTGATTAATACTTCTCAGCTTAACCAACTATCTTATAAATTATTTAATCAACCACATCTCCAAACACGTTTTACAAAACAATCTTATGTCCACCTTATGTGTACATATTGCAACTGTATCCAAGATTAATTCGCAGTGGAAATGGCCCTGTTTTTTGGACATGAGGTATCTTGTTTCAGTTTTTAGCATGTAACTAATCTTTATCAGCAAATTTGGAACCTAGATCATTCTCAAGCATCACTTATTGGTGGTAAAAATGTTTAACTGTATCACTGACATTTTTTAAGCTTTTGGTAACCGTTCGCTGGTTTAAGATACCTTAAAAGGCAAATGTTTAGATCATGGAAAACAACACTTACCGAGCAGAATATATAACCTCTTCGGGAAATCGTCTTTGTGAGAATGGGGGGGGGGGGGGGTCTTCGCGTTCTTTCAAAATACTGCTTCCTACCATAAGCATTACTTAAAAAATCATATGTATATTTAAGACAAACACAGTAAAGGTTGTATTTGAAAAGAAACAACCAAACTGGTTAGACATAAGAATAAATATTTTGGTTGATTTAGTAATGGTGTTAGAGAAACATAACGCCTATAGAAATCAAAGCCATTTGTAGTAGTGACAGGGTGTCTGATTCCCTGTTGTATGATTGTATCTTTAATCGTTTCTTAGCGGGCGTCTACAGTTACAAAACGTTCTACTGGCGTCATCACACAGCTTAAGACTGTCAGTTTCAATGTCACGATTATTTAGCGGAGAAAGTCACAAGACGGGTCAAACCGAGACGTCCTTAAATCTGAATGAATTCAACCCCACGTGTCCGAGGAAATAAAGAAGAACAACACGCTGGACACGGTCAGACGGCGCTCAAGAATTTAGTAAAATTGGCATTGATAGCGCTTGGCTCCACATGTTCGCCTCTTGTAATCCTGACTTCCATCAAGATCAATTATAATATCAACCATGGTTGCCGACCCCATTCATTAATATAATATAGGCAACAGTTTCACAATATGTAGCTAAACCAAGCTTAACGGAAGATTCCAGAAACAATTTAAGGGGGTATTGTGAGACGGAATTTGTGTCTGTGTACCGCCTAGTTTGGCTCACATCTTAGTCACATAATTCTCTGTACAAACTTCTCTGACTTTGGACTGCTGAATATTCACGGTAGACACTTTTGAGACTTCTTTCGTTTCTGCTCTAAATTGTTCATCGAAAAACTTGTATTTTCTCAAGAACCAATCCAACAACCTATGAAAAAAATACATGTTTATTTTTTAGGTAACTGGGATTTTGTTAACAAATAATATTTGTTGTATAACAGAAATATCAAGTGTGTCAGTAAGCTGGTGAGAAAGTATTGAATTTCGATCAGTTTACATAGCCCTTTTTCAACATACGCAATAAAGTCATTTTATTTCGCTCCATTTTGGCACCAACATTTCAGGTTAAAGCTCAACAGGAACGCACGAGCCTAGTAGCTGAGTAGCCGACCGATAAACAACGACCGATCGACCCACTGACTGACTGTTTGATTGATTGATTAATTGATTGATTGATGCAAAAAATGTCCTACAACTAGAAAAGCGAATCAACTCAACATCGAAATAATTATATGTAGTAGTGTAGCCCTAGTGCTATCAGAGCTAAGGGGTAACAGGAAGCCGCTCTGTCATTGTATTAAGTCCTGTGATTGCTGTGTATTTGTCTTGTCTTGTCTGTTGCCAGTGGCGTCAAGGGTGGTTTCCTTCACCCATTGTGCGGACACGCCGTCATGTGAGTGAAATAACCTGAAATAACCTGAAATAACCGTCAAACCCCAATCAAACAATGAAACAAACAATGTTATACCTAAATGCTGTTTTCCTCCAGAGCTAACAGCATCAAAAAAGTTCATGTTAATGTTGATCAGTGGACGCTAAAGAAAAGTTTATTAAACTAGTGTCCAAAAGAAACGATACCAACTTATTTTCAAAATTGTTTTTACTAAGTGAATTGTCTAGTATGAAAACATGCCAATTCGTATTGCACATCCCAAACACAGCATAGTCGATAAA
>JAVFBX010198075.1:0-12843 GCA_034783855.1 Mopalia kennerleyi | reverse complement strand
ACTGTTTGTTTTATGTTTTAAGAATATTTTATACATGCACGTATTCATATTTATTCTGTATCTGTATCTGTATTGTTATATGTATGTACGGAGCTAGTAAATGGGTTTTTATACCCGTTGGTCATCCTTGAAATAAACTTTTAAAAAAAGTCTCTCTTCCCGAGCTATAGTAAATAAATTCACTAAATTTTTTTATTGAGATAAATTTTGACTTAACATTACGTATGAGAACGGTTTTGATCAAATAAATGAAATGAGTAGTTCAGTCAATTGAACACCCTTAAACTTACTTGTCGTTATTTTCCCTTAACGCTGGGTCACACAGTCACCTATAGAAAACACCACCCCACCCAGTCACGAGTGCATGGAGGAAGTCTCTCAGATAAGCAACCTCGCGACATAGCGAGCTTAAACTTTCAGATTAAACAATTATATTAAAAGTCATAGTTAACCATATAAGTGATATATGGCGAAAACGACCCAGAACGCGCCTGCGGCTGAGTGAATCTCCAGAGCTTCCGGTGTCTAGGCAACCCCTGGACCCAAATATAATCGATTCTACTTCGTTCACCGAGACATGGACGCTAAGAGACTTTGACCATTTAGCTTGGCACTTCTTCTATTTGCTGGTCTATGGCATACGTTGCCCCAAAAATGGCGGAAATTCATGCGCGATGGTCTGGCATAGCGTACGAGAGTTGTCTAAGTCTCGTCCACTATAGAAACTCCTGCGAGAATACGATTGCCCTGGACCCTCGCCGAGTTGCTCACAGCGTTTGTGGGTCCGCAACTTTATAAAAACTTTTACAAGTAACTGATCTGCTGGAAAAAGCTTCTCAGATGAGCAACATCGCCGCATAGCGAGCTAAAAATTTGAGACTCTCCAAAAATTTGCAATGCGCCAGAAAATAGTTATCAAGGCCCGTCGCTTTGTGGTTAGCGCGTGTGTTTACTAATCCTTCTTCGATGTTGTCCTCAGGATCGAGTCCGTCTCTCGACCATCAGGTATATAATTGAGTCACACGATGTGACACGACAATCGCTGGGTGATTTTTATGAGCTTTCCTCTCGCTTTTCAACCGTTATTAGGCAACCAACACTGTGGAATAGCCAATCGGTCGTCATATAAGTGAAATATCCTTACGACGTTATACCCCAATTCAATCGAAATCAAATCAGATCTCAAAAATGCTCCCCAATATAAGCGACAAACAAGTAAAAAATTTAAATCAGTGGCATTAACAGACTGATCATTCAGACGAATCTATAGACGTATTTATAAACGGTCATCCAATATTTCGAAAGTTTAAAGCAAGACCCAGTTACGTCCATTAGTTACTTTTCACTTGACGACCGATATTTACACACACTGATCGGTAAATATTTCTACGAAGCCTTTGTTTTTATCCGCTGACAAGACTAGATTGTTTTCTCGGTGATAGCCTGAAAAGGGTCGCTGGCGGGACAGGGACAAATATGCCAAGTGAGTGCCAAAAGAAAATAAGATTATGTTTAATAATTTTCAACAGGTACTATTCGATAAGTTGCTTCCTGAAAAAATGCCTCATATTACAACACCATTACAACTTTGTTAGGAAGGTTTGTGATTTAGTTTGTGAACGCTATTGAAATTTTACGCTGTAATTAGAACTGTGAGACGAAGACTTATTGATCTTTAATGAGTGTTTGCTAACAGAGTATCTGATAAGCTTAACCAGGGTGAATGACTAATTGTGAACTTAATAATTATGCACATTTATCACCTTCGGAACCCTATTGAAACACACCTTATTGCAGTGAAATTTACAGATTTATCTCCCTTTTCCCATTATTTAGAGGAAATTAAGTAGCTTATATCCTTTTTATCCCCAGGCACGAAGACAACAATAAGAGCAGAAACTGAGAATTGTTTGTGGCCATGGAGGGTCGACTTTTTGGAATTCTCTCCTTGTCTATTTTGGCTGCATTATTTTTAACAGGTAAGTTGTCGTCACTCAAATGCAATTTTGCAAAATACACCATGTAGTTAGGTAATTTTAGCAAAAATTGATTTGGTAACATTCTTAATCGTAAAATGATATTTTTAAAACTCAGAAAACCTAATGAGCCAGGGCTTTTACTTTCGTTATTTGTGGCACGCCTACGACATCTCATTCAGCTAGTATATTTGCATTTCTAATTCGGGAGTTCGGAGTTGACTTGACGACAACAGAGTGGCTTCCCTTGATAAAATCACGCCGACGCCGTGCAGCAAAATCGAGTCAGTCCAAGATTTGGTACATCAAATAAAAATATATAACACATAGTGAATTTCGTTTGCCTATGAGTTGAAATATTACTTTCGGCATTTTGAACTGGACTATAGGCAGGATGTCTTGCAGAACCATGGACGCCGTAAATGCACAACTCAAATTTCCTATATTGATTATTTAAATTAATATATTTAGTGTATTTAGTTTGCGTTTCGTTGGCTCTCATTTGACATTTCACATATTTATTCACCATAGTACATACAAATAAATAAAAAAGGCAGTGTACAGAGTTTTCAATAGCATGGCGGGAATAAAGCCCCATAGGGCTTGTTCTATCCCATTATTTAATATAATGAATCCATCAATTTGATATGGTATATATATTTATTATTTGAATATGTAATTGGTTATTGTATACGTGGTGGCGAAACGGAATTTTTATTTTAAATTTAAAACAAATGGGAGGTGGCAGCTGATATGGATATGTAGCTTCACTGTGGGATGAAATTCAGTAAGTAAGTTTTTAGTCTAGATTTAAACACGGATGTCGATTCAATAATACGAATATCGGTTGGTAATTTGTTCCATTCCCTGGGACCGATTGACTTGAATAAATGATAAGAGAGATTAGTTCTAGACAAAGGCCTATTGAAATCGAACCAAATACGTCGGGTATTATACTGTTGAATAACTATTTGCTTCACAAGGTAATTTGAAAAGGCATCCGGGATCTTATGTGAGTTATGGAAGAACTTATATGATAAAAAATGTTGACCATGTTCAATTGTCCTTCAAATTGTAGTTCTATATATACTTGTTTTCGGAGAAAAATCGGGTATACATCCGTTAATTCTGTAGCCGTTCTGTACGTATTAAAAAAATTCATCTGTAGTATTTGGAAAATTGGCTCACTTTTTTTAATTTCTTAAGACTGCTCTGGAATATACGATATTGAATTGTACCCTTCTTATCCTAAGACCCCGCTTGCTAAGGGTAGTTTGTTTAAGGAGTAGTAATGCTACCTTTACATTGCACTATGGGGTGATATCAATTTCCCAACACTTTCAAAACACATCACATTTTATAGATGTGCTAGTGTCATTTCTTAATGGCATGGACCGCAGTCATATAAGTGAAACACCCTTATGCACCGCGTAAAATACCAACCAGTCAATCAATCTTACCCTGAGATCTCACGCACCTTCGGTCGTGGCTCCTAGTACCGCTGTCTATTTAAGTGAGTTTACTGTGAAGTTTCTGGGTTTTGTAGGTTCTTCCAAGTTTTCCTTCCACAATATTTGTTTAAAAGGCATTTAGAAGTTTCGGTTATAACATTCAACATAAGACTTTTGTATGGATGTTAACTGATATTTTATTTCAGAGCGGCGTTTTGATTTTTTATTTCCCCGGATGTTCCAAAGTGTAGCTATCCAAAATCAGTCATTCTTAAGAACGGAATTGAAGAAAGTCATTTGCACACCCGCTTCAAGATGGCAGACGAATAAGCTTATATTCTATCCTATCTTCTATGTTGTTTGTAACTTAGTTTCTTGTTTCCAGTTGACAGTAACGTCGATGCCCTGTTGATTGATGGTAACTCGGGCTGTGAGAGGACATGTGATAAAAACTGTCCCAACGGATACATCAGTGATTCCTGTCCCAGGTGTACATGTGCCCAAGACCCATGTAAAGTAAGAAAGAAACACAAAATGAAATGAATAAACAAACACCAACTCTTCAGCTACTCCCCGTAAACATTAACTATACAAGCTTTCGGTGTGCATGCCGGGGCCTTTCACAAGAGCCCCGACATGTAAGCCGAAATATCGTATAGCAAATATTTACGTGGAGAAGCTCAGGAGTTTTTGTGTTTGAGTCTAAAACAATATATAAACCAAAACAATTTTGGATTTTATTAATTACTTGTATAGGCAACGTACGAAATCAAATCTTTTCCTTTTAAATCTCCAATACTTATAAATTTGGTAAATAGGACATCAGATTCGAAATTATAAAAATAAGCAATGCTTAAATATGGACGGAATCGTGTATTAATAATAAATGACAATATGTCACATAATGCAAGAACATCCTATCTTTATTTCATTGGATATGCCAGCTGCAACGCAGAAAACATTGCCGTGTGACATTCCGAATATAAAAAATGGAAAGATTACCTTTGTGTGGGGTTAAAGTCAAGCTATATTCTATAGCTTTCGTGTCACACTGCCTCTTGACTGGGTTGATATCTGTCACTTCCACATATATGCAATCGCACACAGATACAGTAACAAACACTGTTTTTAGTAACCGTATTGCACGTAATGGAGTAATTTAACAACACAACAAATTCTCAGCTTGTGCTGAACAGGGGTCGGATGCGACACTTATGACATGTATACAGTCCACCTGAAATCCCTTGTATTAGCCAATCAAAAATATTCTCCCATACATGGGTATTGTGTGAAAATGGGGGATTCTCTATAGTCTGACGAAATTTTGGTATTCAGATAATTCTTATAGTTGATAAAAATATTACTTGCGGACTAGTAACTAACTTTTTTTTTTCGCAGTCAAGGAATTGCCCGCCTGGAACAGATTGTAAGACAATAGCGACAGAGTGCGGGTTCTCCCGCGGTTGTCCTAAGACAGCCGTATGTGAAGGACGTATTTCGCCAAGTAAGTTTTATTATTCTAACCTGGAAGTAGCACAAATCTTTCGTTTAAATGGTGTCGCCACAATTTCAAATAGTTGTGTCTTACCTGTAATTTCCATTAGAAAAAGAAACATATATATTGCTTTTGCTAATAAATAGCATAAAAAGTTATTCGCCATGTGCATCAAACTTTCAAAAAATACTCTTGGCTTGTTCAAATTCAATTTCACCCTTACAAAGCAATATTATATTACCGGAATTTTACTCGGTACTCGTATAGATCAACATTAAATTTTCGCCCAATAGCTATAGTAATTTAAATATATTTAAATAAAATTAAGCTTTTATTGACAACATAATGGATGATTTTTGCCACCTTTCAGTTTGTCAGAGTACATGTAGAAAAACGTGTCAGTTTGGATTTGAAGCCATGGGTTGCCCTCGCTGCACTTGCGCGCCAGATCCTTGCTTGGTAAGGCTTTGGGTTTTTTTACATCAATTTATTATAAGTTTTAGTCCCTACCGATAGAACTGTATAGGAGTATATTTGGTTATTCGTCTATCGTCTGACCGTCTGTGTGTATAACAAAGTGTTGGGAAATGAATGTTCAAAATTTTTATAAGTATCCGTTTTTTTAACCTGTTTTCGAAACACGTGGGGGGAGGGACGGTAAGGGGAATGAATTTATGTTTTGCGCCCAATACTACGCGTTGGCCTTGTTTAACATTTACATTAGTACATTTGACATTCGGAAGACCATGCTGCGTATAGATCCTTGTGACGTCACACACACAAATATTCTTTCAATTTTAAATGCCATTCTATGCTCTGGCAGATTATATACTGATATATTTGATAACGATCTCAGGAATGAAATGGAAACGTTGTATCTAATAAAATAAGAAGTTGTTATCCATACCAATACTTTCCATCTTATAGATAATTTGCGTCCATGTGTTTTAGTTTGATTTTTCAGTGGCTCAAAACCAGATTCCAAATAAAGCGTATGTTTTTATGCACTATGAGTTACTCTTGCTTCTATCTGAATTCTCTCCAGTTTTTATTTTATTTTATGAGAAATGTGATCAAGATTGTCCCATAGAACATCTGCATATTTTAACGCCGGGCGTATAAAACTCTTATACATTATTTCAAGAGATTTGCGGTCAAATTTATATTTTAGGTTTCTCATAACTGACAACATTATCTGATACCATGTACAAACATGTGTCGTCAGCATATGTTTGCCAGTTTGAGACAATTTTATACGGAAGATCATAGAATAGAAGTGGCCCCAAAAAAGACCCTTGCAGAACTCTATTATTTATATGTTTAAATGTTGATTACGATCCACCAAGAACCACTTACTGTTTTCAACCGGTTAAATAACTCTCTAATGAAGACACTTAATTTTCTTAACGCCATATTTCTGAACTTGTGCATTTATCTTACATGCCAAACTATGTCAAATTATTTTGATATATCGGATAGTACAAATTGTATTTCTGTTTTGTTGTCGAGTTCCTTGACGACATGGTGATATAGAGTTGTAAAAGTTGCGTGACTGTTGAATGGTTCGGTAGGAAACCAGACTGTTTTGGCGAAACATGAAAGTAGATGTGATTATAGACATGCTTAAAACCAATACCTTCAAAAACTTGCTAGCGCAACTCCGCAAAGAAATTGGTCTGTAGTTCTGTAGGCATTTCTACTTCCGATATTTTGAGTCACAGATGCTAATTGCCAATCTCTGGAGACAACACCCATCTGTAGAGATAAATTAAAAAGACGGAAAAAACGAGATAGCTTTGATTAACCATGGACAAGAAGTTTTAGGCTGATATTATTAGGACCTGTGGCTTTTTATAAATCCAAATTACTCAAAATAAAATGTCAGCATTTTAAAACCAATACTTATCAGAATGTATTTATTAGTCTGCTCTATTAACTCGCAGTGGTTCGACTACATGTATATTCTTAAACTTTGGGACGATGGGAACTGAAAATAACAGAAGAAGAGCAATGGTCGTTACAAAATGGCGTTATTATAGATCTCCTAAAATATAGCTTTGTAAACTTATCGGGTTTCGGATTGAATAAACATTATTAAATCTATAGCTAGAAGACATACGTCTTTAAGAGCAAATCGACAATGTTTATTGCATTTAAAATAAGAAAAAATGTTTGGGGATTTGGAAGACCTCAATGGACTTGAGTCCATGATCCCCATACTGTCAATATCTCTACACAGCAAAAATCAGCATAATAACGTTATATTACAGGATATGCTACGTTGAAAAAGAATTACATTGTCTATATTTGCAGGTACAATATTTATATATGAGACAAACCCGCTAAGTCCTGGCGCAAATTATTCAATTGAATGGAGTCGCCAATAAACTAAATTATGTATGTATATTTGCAGGCGGCGGCATGTCCAGCAGAATCTCAATGTATGACTAAACCAACGTCTTGCAAATTCAAAACCTTTTGCCCACATTTTGCCATGTGCATGACACAACGTAAGTAAAGCAAGCTCTATTTTCTATCTCGACAATGAAATATCTATATTTCGATAAGGAATAATATTAAAGAGTAATGCAAAAAACAACTATTGATGAGAAAATAAGGCACACCTCCTTAATAATGTATATATCATATATCCAACCATGTCAATTGGTGGTATATCCCCTGATCAGTTATACTACTATATACGTATATCCTTGTTATATTTTGCAATTCAGATAAATGACTTCTAGTGTCTAATATAAATTTTTGTTTTCGGTTTAGCATGTTTTAACGTGTCCAACACTGAGTGTGAATTTGGTCTACTGCCGATAGGATGTCCACGGTCAAAGTGTGCTGCGAATCCTTGTCTGGTAAGAAGGTGGATATGGTCCGTCTGCTCTCCAGACGTCTGTTTATATATGATTGATTGGTTGATTGGTGTTTTACGCGGTACTTAAGGGTATTTCAGTTTATATATGACGGCGGTGTATTCCAACAATAGTTGACACTTGTGTCTTTTAAAAAGTGAAGATTAACAGTATTTTCGTTATTTTGGAATAACATTTTTTCAGTTCAAACAGATTCTAGTTCAGAAAATTTTGCAGTTTAAAGCCCGTCCCGGAATCGAACGCACCGAATCGGCAGCAGTAAATGGTGGCCACCTAGACCACTCAGCCACGCGGCCTTCTACAAATAGTCAGTGCTTACGGTCGGCTGGCAGAGTGGCCTAGGTGGCCGGAATTTACTGGTGGCGATTCGGTGCCTAACTCTTAGGGTCGTGGGATCGATTCCCGGACGGGTTTCAACCTGAAAAATGTTCTTAACTAGAATCTGTTCAAACTAAGAAAGTGTTATCCCAAAATAACGAAAATACTAATAATTGACACTGGCAGAACCAAGACGTGAAGCGTTTTCAGAATGTTAAAACCTAACCATACACAGAAAGATCATTCTGCTCAACGTAGTGGGATATTATATTAATTGGTTATCGGTTAATTGGTTGTCTACTGATTTATTTCTGTCCAACTGATTTCTAGTCAACCCGGTGTCCAAACGGAAAGGCTTGCCGAGCTGTGCCCGCTAAGTGTTCATTCCAAAGTGCGTGTCCTTACGTGGGAATCTGTGAACAAACCCGTAAGTTTCAATTTTATGGAATCTTGTTTAAAGGAAATGAACTTTTGGGAATGGGAAAACCTTTGCTTTCAATTGACAGTTACCTATCATCATGTATGTATATACCGTAATTACTTATTTCTCATTCGTAGCAAATGTCATGTGGACATTCTAGCATTCAAACATCTGCGAAGGTGTTCACTGTTACATGATTCTTATTCTTCTGATTTTTTTTGTAAGAACAAGAAAATGAAACATGTATTCACCCGAACGGACTTTATTGCCTTGTGGTTGTTTTGAAACACATATGAACTTCTGTTACACAGCTATTTGTTGTCCGAATATAAAATGTCGATCATTATTATATTATTCTCACTTGTCTTTATTCATCATCTTTAAAATCATTATTTCCTGTTTTTATTCTTGTTTTATTCTAGTTTAATTTAATATTATCTGATAATATGTTTATAACAATTTGTTTTATTTCGTTCAGTTTGTGCTCAGACTGTTAACAGAAATTGCGATTTCGGCTTCATGATGAAAGGATGTCCCAGAAGTCAATGCGCTCCTGATCCTTGTTTGGTAAGGATTATATCACATCATGTAAATTAGTAAGGACGCATCCCCACAAATCACTGCTTCATGTAATAAACATTATAAAATTTGGGTGACTCAATCGACTGCTTTCGTTTCTTGTGAGTTTAAAAATACAAATATTTATATTAGTGACAGGAGTTTGAATCTCGGTGGGGGTTAACACACTATTCATTCTCTGAAATAAATATGTATCAAAGTCTAAAAGTGATTTTCCTCCAAAGAGATAGTTGGGCCCGCGACACCGGCTCACTGGTAGCGTGTGCGCTTTCTAATCCTACTTCAATTTACCGTTCACGGGATCGAGTCCGTCTGTCGACTATCAGGTATATGAGTGAGTCGCACTCTGTGGCTCCGGCAATCGCGGGGTCGGTTTTTACGAGGTTTCTTCACGGTTTTCCATCATAATGAGGCAAGGAACAGTGTGAGTTGGACAATCCGTCGTCATATAAGTGAAATACCCTTGAGTACGACGTTAAACCCCAATCTAACAAACAAACCAAAGAGATAGTTCACGAAGTTTGTCTGAATGGTCTTACTGTATGACTCGTTACAGTCGAAAATGTTTTAAGAAACGTTTATTCTGTTTTACGTGATATTTTGATTTGATGATTTTAAAGGATAAGGTGTGTCCAACTGGAGAGTCCTGTTTCGTGGAGAATGGCATCTGCCCTTTCACTGATAACTGTCCTAAAGAAGCTGTATGCAGACCAGTCGGTAGGTGAACCACTCGAATAGCTCATATATGGGTCTATGGGAAAATAAACAGAATTATATCATATCCAGATGTAAATTTTATTTCACCATAATAGCAGGCGACATGGTTTCGATTAGTTAACAAGTGCGCATAACAAATTTAATTTTTAATAAGTGGTATGCAACATGTGTCTGGTTGGATTGAGTTCAATTTTAATCCACTGGAATAAGGTAATGCTCAATGAAGATACGTTTTTTGCTATATGCATTGACTGCCTAACTTAAATGTTAAACGATCAATACTGCCTTGGAGAAGACGGGAATAAAGCTTGTGTGAAGAACTATATATTGTTTCATTCAAAGTGTTTGTACACTTTTTAACTATACAGTACAGCCATGCTCCGCCACACTGAATATGTACTGTCCATATGGGTTCAAACCGGATGGTTGTCCACGAAAGAATTGTTCTGATGACCCTTGTGCTGTAAGTATTGTCATTTATGTGTATATTTTTTTTCAACGATAACAAGAAGGGTGGATAATAGTCAAACATATGCTTATTCACGGGACCAGTTATATTTTCAAATGGGTAAAAGTGTATTTTTGTCTTTATTTTTTCGGTTTTGAATGTTTTTAAGACACTTCCAAATTATAACTATTGATCAATCAATGTATATGTCTTTTAAATTGGGTCTTTTTTTAACTGTCAGATCACTTTTCTTTGAAATTGTTCATACTATAACATAGTTCGTTTCTTTATGACCTTTGGTAATAAGGCAGTAATAATATCACTAAATCATTTTGTTTTCAGTCCAACCCTTGTCCTGTCGGAGAGCAGTGTTCGGCAATACCGTGGGAGTGTGAATTCGGTACTGGATGTCCGTACATCGCAAGATGTGGACAAAGAGGTATTTGTCATCGAAAAAAAATTAAAGATATTAAACAGAATTCTGGGGAAACCCCACTTATAACTTTTTTTGCTTTGTTACCATGTATGTTCAATATGGAAAGTAGATCAATCGCTTAATTCATCTCCTTAAACATGCTTTAATGACTGGTGCCTATTTGTCTGCTTTGTTTACAGTTTGTGAAGAAACACTTGCCAATGTACGTTGTGAATATGGGTTTCGCTCGTCTGGATGCCCCAGAAATCTGTGTGCACCGAACCCTTGTGAGGTACACCAATTTTTCCCATATTGATACTTACTTGTTTATCAACTGTTTTGCCTATTTCGAACAAGAACAAAATAATAAAGTTTGGCATAAAAGCAGATGGCGGTTCGATATACGCTTTGGTTTTACTGAGCTTCTATTTTTACTTTCGAGTTTACGCAATTTTATATTCACTTATTTCACGAAATGTTATTCATGGTATCAAAAATGTGGTGTATTCCGTGAGCTCCATTGTATAGGATGTTACTGCCACGTAATGAGATTGCAGATAGCTTATCAATTAAATCTTCCATCCATTCGTGATTTTACCAGACAATGCTGACATGATCGACACGCCCACTTGAAGTCTGTTTAAGTTTTGCATGAGAGCAGCTCATCCAGTGTTAACGCTATAATTGTGTCCTCTGGAATGACTTTAAAGCGTTACCATGGTTTCTCTGGTTATATCAGTCTCCTAGTCAACTAACGTATGGTAGTATTTGATGAACAAGCGTACTGCCATTACTTTGTACTGGAGAAACATTTTTTCCAACATAGCAAGAACTTAAATTTGATTGCTGGGAAAGTCCACCAATATCATATAAGTGAAGTACTTTTGATTTGCATACAAATATCTTTAGTCAATAATCTTGTTTTCACTGGGCATACTATAAACTCAATGACACACGGAGTTTGAGATAAATGGGATCGTCGTCATACTGTTTTCTTCCTTCTTTCTTATATGTTGATGTAGTTCCACTGGTCCCCAAATTATTATTGTACCCAATATATCCCTTCCCTTATTTGTTTAAAATGTGTTTTAATCCTAAAGATCCCCGTACTATATTTTCGACATGTGTCATTCTCCAGAATGTTAATTGTCCAGCTGGCACGATGTGTTTGGTTAAAGAAAGCAGATGCCATTTTCAGAAGGGTTGTCCTTTTATTCACGAGTGCTTTGATCCCTGTAAGTTATTTGTTTTCGAAATTATATGGTTTTATTTGTGTCCAAAAGTTTTGATTCATGTCAGTAATAAAAGTTTCTTATATTTTTTGTTTTTATATCGGAAACTTTTTTGAACAGCCAGTGCACAAAACAAGCTAGGTGTTGGAATTAATTATTATAAAACCTATTAACTGTAAAATAAGATTTTATAAATTCCTTTTTGTAAACACTTTTGTATTTTCTTTTTCACTTGAATTGTTTCTCTTGGTTAACTACCAAGGGTGCAGCCTGATAAAAATTCATCTTAAAATATACCTTGGATAAAAAAAGTTTGGACTATGTAGCTAAAATATCGCTAAACATGGCGTAAAACACCAATCAGTCAGCCTTTTTTAGCGACAATATGTTTTGCCACCCATTAAAATTCACAATCATGGAAGTTAGTTAATAAATGTACAATTTTTATAGCAATATTAGAGTGTCCAGAAACGGCGGCCATTCCATGTGCGTTTGGCTTTTTGGAGACTGGCTGCCCAAGATCAACCTGTGCCCCTAATCCGTGTGAGGTAATTGCAACATTTATCTATGTATATTTGTTTTTTTAATTGATATGAAATATATGGTTAAGGAAGTTAGCATTGGTAATTTTCCTGTAAAATTGTATAAATGAACTGTCATACTGTACACTGCATGCATTACGTCTGAAGGTATGAGGATGGCCTATCACACTGGTTTAAAAATATCGTTCTTGACAATGGTTTTAAAATAAACCGAAATTCATACATTGATACTATGATTAGTGAAATTCGATAGTGGGTTATGATTCTAGGACGTGTTTCAACCAGCAAAAATTCCTCAACTAGAATCTGTTGAAATTAAGGTGTTATCCCAAAATGATGAAAAATACACTAAATAATATCGACA